>QEPC01012438.1:4137107-4206546 GCA_003113815.1 Sphenodon punctatus
CGCCGCGGCCGCTGGTGCTGGGGGGTGGGCTCGCCTCTGAGTCTTTTTTTAAACAAAAATCCAGGCTGGGCAGGGTGGGTGGGGGGTGTCCCCCCTTCCACCCGCGCAGCCTGGGAGGGGGAGGGGGGAGGAATTAATTTATTTCATTGATTTCAATGGGGACAGAGTGCCCCATTGAACTCAATGAAATAAAACCGGTACCGGTATACCGGATTTAATCTGGGAATCCGGTTCTTAGAGAACTGGTAACCGGTAAATCCGGTAGCCGGTAATGGGCCCGGGGTCCCACCTCTAATGTTCGTTATTTCCACATTTCTGAGCCAATCACTGTGCTCACCCCTTAACCACCTTCCTGCCTACCTAAACATATTTTAAAAAAACACTGTCTCCATTACAGTGCCTTCAGTCAGAATTGTTGCTGTATGTTGTTCCCTTTATTTTGACCAATCTGAAACTGAATTGCTAGGGTTGCACGAATGCGGTTCAGAAGTTCGGACTTCAGACCGAACTTGGTCTGTTCGGACGACCGAACCCGAACCCAAAACGATGAAACCTGAACTCGATCAGAACTGTGAAATGACCGAACAGATCAGCCACGTTCGGATCAAGTTCGGATGAGTTCGGGCAGGAGAAACGTGACCACTGCCTGACACGGGGTGGGGTGGGGTGGGGGTGCATGTCAGCTGAGGAGCAGACTTCCAGGTACCAGGGGTGGAGAGGCTTGGAGTAGAAGTCAGCCTGCCCAATCACTATCCCTTTTTGCCTCAGACCACTAGCTTCGCAGTCTGCGACTGGATATGGGGGACGGGAGCGGGGGCTAGGCTGCACAGAGCCAATGGGACTTGCGGTAAGGTGGGTGCAGCAAGTAACAAAACTCATTGCCCTCCCCCCCTTCCAAACCTTCTGAGCTAGTCACTGATCCTGTCAGCAGGCGTTTTCAGAAGGCTCCCTCTCCCAGCAGTTTGGGTTCTCAATCCATTGCCTTCCTCTTCCTATTTCACCCATCCCACACATTTACCTCCATATTATCATTTATTTAGATTAGATTAGATAGATTTAGGTGTTATTTTTATTTTTTACCCCTCCCTGTGTTCTTTCTCCCTACCCTCCATTGAATCCTTCCGTCCTCTCTGTATATATTCCATCCCTGATTCCCTTCCCCTGTTTTTGGATTTATTTAGAGTAGGATTAGATTGATTTAAGTTTGATTTCAGTTTTGTGCCCCTCCCTGTGTTGTTTGGTGTGAGCTGTCTGTGTTTCCCCCCGAAAATCCTTGTGAATATTGTATAGATAGATAGATACATATTACATAGATACATAGGAGTTACCTTATTATAGTTATAGAGATAGATAGAGATATAGTGTTAGTGTCAGTGTGTAGCTAGTACTTATTCAGTTTTGATATTTTAGTGTGTGTGTGTAGGACTAGGCCTTTGTAGATATAATATTTAGTTATATAGATTTTAGAATAGTTAATACTATAGTTAGAGTTAGTGTGTAGATATATATAATATTAGATTAAAAAATTGAATTATATATATATATAATCTTTTGTGTGCTGTGCATTCTTTGAGTTGGGAGACATGGAGAAGGGAAGTAGGAGAGGCCGGTCTGCTGCCCATAAGGTGGGCAATGGGGCACGTGGCAGAGGTGGTGGCACTGGTAGGGGCTGTGTCAGAGGAGTGACAGCATGCATCAGCAACCAGAGCCTATCGCCACGCCCCAAACTGCAAAGGCCTGATTTTTGCAGTCATGCTTCAGAGGCTCCCAGCAGTGGCACTAGTCTGGTGGTGGTTTGGCAGTGCCTCCTGCCAGCGTCCTCCAGTGCCACGCAGGGCACTGGAAGGCCTGCAGTACATGAGGCTGCGGCTGTCTCTCCTGCTGCTGGAGCAGGTGCTCCTTCCAATGTTCCTCCAGGGCCACCAATGTCCCCCATTGTTGAGGCAATCCCCAGCAGTCCAGGGCTGGTGGATCCCACCCTGACTGCTAGAGGCAGGGCCCGATCCCCGGGCAATGGCAGCAGGGAGAGGAGTAGCAGCAGGAGCAGCAGAAGCAGCTATAGAGGGGGGCACAGAGAGAGTGCCAGCAGCATGGCGGGCAGTCAAGCCTCAGAGTCCAAGTACTGCCCTTCACGGGACATCACGGTGATTGGGGACAGTGAGGCAGAAGAAGACACTAGTCCCGCAGAGGAGATGTGTGGAGCTGAGGCGATGGCTGTCCCTCCTCCCAGAGCTGTGTCATCACCACCACTAAGTTCTGCCCCTCCCAGAAGCTCTGGCAGCAGCAGTGCGTCACCCGGTGCGGGCCAGAAGGCAGGAGGGGNTAGTGCACTGTGTGCAATAAGGTGGTGAAGCGTGGGCAGGTGCTCACCAACCTTGGGACAACTGCCATGGAGAGGCACCTGAAGTCATGTCACAGTGCTCTGCTGCTAAGCGGGCAGGCAGGGGCAGTGGATGCCAGCGGGTTGCTGACTGCAACGGCCACGCCGACCAGTTGCCTGCCTCCTTCAGCGGGCAAGTGTCCTGCACTAACTTCTGCCTCGAGCAGCAGGAGCAGTATTCCTGCTAGGGGGGAAGAACAGCAGCAGGAGCCTCACCAGAAGTGTCAGCCCACCATGGAGGAGCTGGGGTGGGGGCAGCTGCCAAGGCCATCGGCAGCTGGAGGGCATGTGGCTTTCAAGCGAAAGCCAGGTGTCGGTTGGGCGAAATGATTGCGCTCAATGTGCAGCCCTTCTCCATCATAGAGGACATGGGCTTCAGGTGGCTGATTGGGTTCCTGGCCCCCCCAGTTTAAGCTTCCATCCCACACCACCATCAGTCGAAATGTGGTGCCAGACCAGTACAGGGCTTTGAAGGACTCTGTCAGGGGCTGGGGGTGCCACCATACATTTCACCACAGACCTGTGGTTCAGTAGAAATGCACAGCATGCATACCTGGTGGTGACGGCACACTGGTGGCAGGACCCAGTATCATTTGCCTGTGGCAGGAGGGGTTCCTATGCAGGGTATAGGTGGGCCCTGCTTCAGGCACAAGCAATGGACAGTCCCCACACCGCTAGGAACATTGAGGCAGTCCTGACCAACATGGTGAGGGAGTGGGTCACGCCAGGTGCGCCCTTCACCAAGGGGTGTTTAGTGACAGACAACGCGTCCAATATACTGAAGGCAGTCTTTGATGGGGGCTTCACCAGCATCCCTTGCACCGCACATACCTCTCACCTGGTGGTCAGGGATGCTCTGGGCTTGGGGGGATAAGGGGATTGGGGCAGGCACCCTTAGCTCCCTGATTGAGTGGAGGAGGAAGCTGGCAGGGTTCTTTAACTGGATCGTGAAGGGCAGTGAGCTCCTCTGGGCGAAGCAGGCCGAGTAAGGCTCCCCCGTGCACCAGCTGGTCCAGGATGTCTCCACATGGTGGAATTCCACCTTCCTGATGCTCGAGGGGCTTCTGGCATCAGGTTCAACTGGTGATGGACAGCGAGGCACCTCCAGGGTACGATGGGGCGGAATGGGAGATCCTGGCTCACACGGTCTTCGTAATCAGACTGTTCCTGGCTGTGACGGAGACCATGAGCAGCTCCACTGCCACCCTCAGCCAGGTGACCCCTCTGGTCCAGAGTCTCCACAGGAGGCTGGACGAGATTTTCGGGGGACGATATTATAGCCCTACGGGCAGGAAGCTGGGCGACGAGGCACTTGACCTGGCGCGGCAACTGAAGGCAGGGCTGAAGGCACAGTTTGATGCGCTCCTGCAGCGGGAGGAATATGTCCTGGAAACAGTGCTGGACCCCAGGGTCAAGGGCAACATGGCATGCCAGACACAGCTCTATGGCCACTGGAAGGGTGCACTGGTGGAGAGGGTCCGGAGGGCAGAGCGGGCTATGCATCAGGATGCCCCTGGGGATGGTGGGAGTGAGAGCAGCCACCCCTTTCAGCCGGCTGGGTCTATCCCTGCCCGCAGCCCTATCAGTAGCAGCAGCAGCTGTAGCAGCAGCAGCACCCCTATTGCCAGCAGCAGCAGAAGCAGCTTGGCCTATGTGCAGGCCACTTTGGGGAGCATGGGATCCTCCACAATAGGGCAAGCAGCGTGGCTGAGGGCAGTGTTGGAGGTGGTGTCCAGGCAAAGCTACCAGAGGGAGTACAATGGTGCCTCAGCAGCCATGGAGACCTACCTGGAGGAGGAGCCATGCCTTGATCCCAGCAGTGATCCCTTGGCCTACTGGGCCAGCAAGACAAACATGTGGCCGGCCCTGTCGAAAGCGGCCAAGGGTATGCTTTCCTGCCCACCAACGAGTGTCCCCAGCAAGCGGGTGTTCTGCATGGTGGGGGACATTTGTTCCCTGCACCGTCTGAGACTGGGGGCCAAGTTGGTGGAGCAGTAGCGATGTGCGAACGCGGTTCGGAAATTCGGAGTTCAGACCGAATTCAGTCTGTTCGGATGACCGAACCGAACTTCCGAACCAAACCCGAACTGACCGAACCAAACTTGAACCGAACTACAAACCGACTGAACAGTTCGTTCGTGTTCGGCCACGTTCGGTTGAGTTCAGGTGGGAAAAATGTGACTGGAAGGCCCAGGGAAGGGGAGGCAGCTGAGGAGCAGACTTCCTGGTACCGGGGGTGGAGAGGCTTGGAGTAGCAGGCAGCTTGCCCAATCACCTTTCCTTTTCGACTAAGAACACTGGCTTCACAGTCTGTGATTGGCCAGGGACTAGGCTCAGCTTCACAGAGCCAATCGGGCTTGCGGTAAGGCAGGAGCAGTAAGTAACAAAACTCTTTGCCCTGCCACCCTTCCAACACCTTCTGAGCCAGCCACTGATCATTTCAGCAGCATTTACAGAAGGCTCCCTGACTCCCAGCAGTTTGCTTCCCTCATCCATTCCCAGTCCTCCTCCTATTTCACCCATCCAACAGATTTACCTCCCTATTATCATTTAGTNATAGATAGATAGATAGATAGATAGATAGATAGATAGATAGATAGATAGATAGATAATATTTGATAAAACTTGTAAACAAAATAAAAAATATATATTTAATATACTTGTGTGACTGTGTATTCCTTGGTTTGGAGAAATGGAGAAGGGAGGTATGAGAGGGCGAGGCCGCTCTGCTGCCCGTAAGGCAGCCAATGAGGCACGTGGCAGGGGCTGTGCCATCAGAGTGCCAGCAGTGGTCAGAAGCAGCAGCCCAAGCACATCACCACCCCCAAGCTGCGAAGGCCTAATGTTGGGTCTCGCTCTTCCAGCACTAGTGTTACTAGTACTCCCAGTGGCACTAAGGGCCAGGGGGTTGGGCATCACCTCCTGGCAGTGGAAGAGGCTGTGGTGGCTTTCTCATCTGCAGCTTCAGACGATTCAGGGGACGAAGTATCCCAGGGGCCAGCATTGTCCCCTGACTCCAACATTGTAGAGATCGATCTCAGCCCGGCTGCTAGAGGCAGGGCCCAATCCCCGGGCACTGGCAGCAGGGAACGTAGCAGCAGCAGCAGCAGCAGTTATAGGGGCAGGGGGAGAGTGCTGCTCAGAGTGGCAGCAGCATGGCGAGTCCAGCAGCCTCCATCAGTTTGTTTGGGGATGGGGATAGTGAGGCAGAGATTTCCGTGGAGGTGGTCTCCTTAGTATCTGGTACTGATGAGGTGGTGGCTGTCCCTCCACAAGGTGTGTTGCCACTGCAAGTGGCACCATGTCTGACTCCTGCCCCTCCCAGCAGTGTGTCACTTGGTGTGGGTCAGAAGGCAGCGGGGGGCAGAAAATCATGGGTCTGGGACCATTTTAAGGTGGTGTGGGCAGATGATCCCCGGGAGGTGCGGTGCACTTTGTGCAGCAAGGTGGTGAAGTGTGGGCAGGTGCTCACCAACCTAGGGACATCCGCCATGTCCAGGCACCTTAAAACATGCCACAGTGCTGCTCTGCTAAGCAGGTAGGATGGGTCAGTGGACACTAGTGGGTTCCCGATCCAAGCGTCCACTCGTCCTCCTTCATCGGACAACCATCCCGCTCCAGGAGATGCCTCTAGCATCAGGAGCAGTATTGCTGCTAGGGGGGAGCAGCAGCAGAAGCAGCAGCAGCGTCAGCTGACCATGGATGAACTGGTGTGGGGGCAGCTGACAAGGCCATCGGCAGCTGGAGGGCAGCGTGGTTTTCAAGAGAAAGCCACCCGCCTGTTGGGCGAGATGATGGCTGTCGATGGCCAGCCCTTCTCCATTGTCGGGGACACCAGGTTTAAGCAGCTGATGGGGTTCCTGGCCCCCCAATTTAAGATGCCATGTCACACCACCTTCAGCCGTACGGTGGTTCCAGGCCTGTACAGGGCTTGGAAGGAGAGGGTGAAGGAGCATCTGGCACTGTGAGGGACTGAGGGTGCCACTGTCCATTTCACAACCAACCTGTGGTCCAGTTGGAACACCCGACATGCGTATCTGGTGGTGACGGTGCACTGGTGGGAGGACCCAGAGTTGGCATTGGGCCGTGGCAGGAGGGGTCATGAAGCAAGGTATAGGTGGGCCCTGCTTCAGGCACAAGTAATGGACATCCCCACACCTCAAGGAACCTCGAGGCAGCCCTGAACACCGTGGTGGGGAAGTGGGTAACACCTGGTGCACCGTTCACCCCGGGATGTGTGGTGACGGATAATGCAACTAATATAGTGAGGACTGTCCACGATGCAGAGTTTACCAGCATCCCTTGCGCAGCACACACCCTCCACCTGGTGGTCACGGATGCTCTGGGCTTGGGGGAGAAGGGGATTGGCTTAGCTCTCTGATAGAATGGTGGAGGAAGCTGGCAGGGTTCTTTAACCGCAGTGTTAAGGGCAGCGAAATCCTCCAGGCTGAGCAAGGCTCCCTAGGGCACCTGCTGTTGCAGGACATGTCCACGAGGTGGAATTCCACCTTCCTGATGATTGAGCGGCTTGTGGAGCATAAATCTGCCTTGCATCAGGTGGAATTGGACACAGACAGTGGGGCACCTGCAGGCTTTAGTGGGCCAGAATGGGAAATCCTGGCACAGACGGTCCTAGTTCTCAGACCATTCCATGAAGTGACAGACCATTAGCTCCTCCATGGCCACCATAAGCCAGGTGATCCCTCTGGTCCAGAGTCTCCACTGGACGAGATCATGCTTCAGGGGCAAGATTGTGGCCCTAGGGGCAAGAAGCTGGGGGCTGAGGCGGTTGGGCTGGTACAGAAGCTCAAGACAGGCCTGATGGCAAGGTTCAACAAGCTTCTGCAGTGAGGAGGATATGTTGTGGGAACAATGCATGGGTATTCAGCCCACTATTCCGTGTGGAAGGATGATCTTGTGGGGAGGGTCGGGAAGGCAGAGTGGACTCTGGAGAGTTCGTGGCACCAGCAGCAGCAGCAGCAGGTTGCCCCGGTGGATGGTGGGAGTAGGAGCAGCCACTCTCTCAACCAGCGGGGTCTATCCCTGCCCCCAGCCTGAGCAGTAGCAGCAGCACCAGCAGCAGCAGGATGAGCAGCAGCAGCACCCCTACTGCCAGCAGCTCCTCCTCTGTGTGGCCACTCTGGGGAGCATGAGGCCCAGCACAAAAGGGCAGGGACTGACAGTGTGGCTGAGGGCAGTGGGGGACGGTGATGCCCAGGGACAGCTATGAGAGGGAGTACGGTGGCGCCTCAGCATCAGTTGATACCTACCTGGACGAGGAGCCGTGCATCGATCCCAACAGCGATTCCTTGGCCTACTGGACCGGCAAGACCAATGTGTGGCCAGCCCTGGCCAAAGTGACCAGGGGATTATTGTCATACCCACCAACCAGTGTTGCCAGCGAGCGGGTGTTCTCTGTGGTGGGGGACATTTTCTCCCAGCACTGCCTGAGACTGGGGGCCAAGTTGGTGGAGCAGTTGCTCTTCTTGAAAGTGAACCTTCCGCTGCTGAGATTCCTTGAGCTGCCCCTGTACAAGGAGTGATAGTGGAGTAGCACACACACCATCTCATGCCAGGGGCAGTCTTGGGAAGGGGCTCCTCGTTAATAAGGGCTGCTGCTGCTGTGATGAGGTGCTGTCCCTCCCTCCCACTGCTTCAGTGGCACCCTCCCTTCCCCCCCATCTCTCTTTCATACTACATGGCCTCGACTGACCTATCTGACTGACTGCATGCTGCAGGGTGGCATTGGGAAAGTGTAAGCCTGCTAGATGATCTCTGGCTAGACGATCTTAGCTCGCCTATCTGACTGGCTCTCTCGTGTGCTATAGTCTTCACCAGCCTATCATGAGTGCCCTGTCAAGGTCCCAGCCTGCCTTCCCTAATGCCTCTCATGCCATGCTGTCTGCCCACCCAGGTTGCTCCTGCCAAGTTCAAAGCCTGCCCCAGCCCTCCTGCCTGCCTCTCATGGCACACTGCCTGCCTTCCTGACCAGATTGCCAAGCTCAGTGCCTGCCTGCTTGCCTGCCTCTCATGCCATGCTGTCTGCCCACCCAGGTTGCTGCCACCAATAGGGATGGGCGACCAGTTCGGTCAACTGAACCAAACTTCCGAACCGAACTCGAATTTTGAGCTGAACCGAATTTCTGAACTTGGCTCTGTTCAGCCATCCGAAAGACAATATTCCATTCATTTCAATGGGGTTTGAATTTCCAAACTTTGTTCGGAAGTTCGGCGTTCTGACCGAACTCTAATAGTTCAGTTGACTGAACCGAACGTCCGAACCGAACTTTAATTTTGAGCCGAACCGAACCGAATTTCTGAACTCAGTTCTGTTCGCCCATCCCTAGCTGCCAAGCTCAAAGCCTGTCCCAGCCTACCTGCCTGCCTGCCTTTCATGCCACGCTGCCTGTCTGCCCTCCCAGGTTGCCTAGCTCAAAGCCTGCCCCAGCCTGCCTGCCTGCCTCTCATGCCACGCTGCCTGTCTTCCCGCCCAGGTTGCCTAGCTCAAAGCCTGCCTCAGCCCTCCAGCCTTCCTCTCATGCTATGCTGCCTGTCTGCCTGCCCAGGTTGCTGCCAAGCTCCAAGCCTGCCTCAGCCCACCTTCCTGCCTCTCATGCCAAGGTGCCTGTCTGCCCGCCCAGGTTGCTGCCAAGCTCACAGCCTGTCCCAGCTCTCCAGCCTGCCTCTCATGCCATGCTGCCTGTCTGCTCACCCAGGTTGCCGCCAAGTTCTAAGCCTCCCCCAGCCCACCTGCCCACTCCTCATGCCACGCTGCCTGTCTGCAGACCCAGACCCAGGAGAGAGGGAGGGAGATAGAGAGATAGAGGCTCCCTGCTAGAACGAGAGAGATGAGGGTGGAGGGGGAGAGGTGTATGCAGCTCAAGCTGCTTGCCACCTGCCAGAACCAGAGAGAGCTCTCATCTGTGCCCACATTCACCAGCAAACCTACCAGAATGAGATGGAAATAACAATACGTTGTATGTGCCTGCCTGCATTGTGTGCGTCCCTATACCTGCTACCACGTATCACACAATTGAATGAAGTGTGCCCAATGAAACACTAATTATAGGGACATCATTCAACTCCCATAGGCTGTCATTCCACTGTACATGAAGCAGTCAATCATGCCAGTCCCATGAACCATCATTGAGATTCTGGGACCATCATTCCAGTCATGGGGGATTGTCATTCCATTCCACTGCATCCAGAAGCAGTCACTCCAGTCCTAAGATCCATCATCTGGGTGCTGCTGCTGCTTGTACCTGACTGGCCACTGGCCAGTGGACACCGGTGCCTGCCCGCAAGACTGCCCCCCCAGCCTACTCCTCCTCACCCACCCACAGATGCCCGCTGAAGCTGCTTAAAGAGCCCCTCTGCCCAGCACCCACCGCCTGCTGCCCGGCCACCAAAGAGCCTCTCTTTCTCTCTGGCACAGACACACAGACACAAGCCCTGCCCCTCCTGGGGAGCTGTCTGCAAGTTAAGACCCTGCTGCTGGCACATCTTTGGGTTAATAACTATGCTACATGTGGTGCTGCTGGTAGGGATAGACAATCTGTATGAGATTCTGCCACCTGCCAGAACTTCAGCACAGAAGGATAAAAGATTGGCCAGTTAAAACAAAGCTTGTAACAACAAATATAACTTTTATTAACACTTTTAAAACAAAACAACAACAACAACAACATTATAAAACCAAAGCCAAACATTAATGTATATAAAAAGAAAGGAAACTTAAGGGGTCTACTCTTTGGGCCTCTCCCCCGGAACATGGGGGGAAGGCAAAAGGGGTGCATGGGACCTAGGGGTAAGCACCGCATGCTCCAGCATTTGGTACCCATTCTAGAGGGCAATGTCCACAGTCCTGCCACAGCCGCCTGCCACCTGGAGACCGACTGGCAGTAGAGTTCCAGCTCGGCGATCTCGGTGCAGACATACTGGGAATACGCCTGAACCTTCTGTTCCCACACCTCAACCTCCTGGAACCGTTCCACCAGTCAGTTCTCCATCATCAGGGCTTGCAGCCACAACCCGTCCATAAAGTCCCAGGTTGGCTTCTCCACTTGGGCCCGAAAAACCCTTGCAGCTTCCAACTTCTGGGGGGACTCCTCAGCAGCACTGGAGGAGGGGGAAGGGCTGTCCTGGTGGTGGCGCTTTTGCCATGCCTTCCCCCCCTTCTTATGGCGCTGCTCCTCCATGCCAGAATCCCGCCACGCCACTGTCAGCTGGTGCATGTTTTCAATGTGGGCTATCAGCCCCGATGTGGTCCCCTGTGAGACCTGCTTTATTTTTTTGCTGCAGATCCAAGAACATAAAAAGATAAGAATATAAGAAGTGCCATACTGTGTCAAACCAACCGTCTGTCAAGCCCTGCCTGCATTCTGTCTCCACAAGTGGGAGGGTGGCCAATCTCTCTCTGCAGAGGACTTCCTAACAGGTCATAGGGCAATCTATTCCCTATTGTTCCAGCCCCCATGTCTTACCATGCAGCTGGCATATCTGGCACCTTTTGGCTTGTCATACCACTGCCAGACAGCTGATCTCATGCGCCCGCTTTCTGGCAGCAGCAACCTCTGCCTTGATGGGGTTTTGGGGGCCTGGGCATCAGCAGCGGGGGCAGAATCATCACCCTCTCTGAAACAGGAACACATAAACATTAACAACACCTAAATAATATCATGCGTTTATGATGATGCCTCTAGTCTCCCTCCTTGGGGTGCTAGGGGATGCTAGGGATGGAAAATGGAAAACCCTTGCTGCCATGTGCAAATCCTGCCCTTCTTGGGATGATAGGGATGGCAATGGAGAGACCCTTGCTGGCATGTGCAAATCCTGCCCTTCTTGGGGCGCTAGGGATGGCAATGGGATACCCTTACTATGGAAGACTGGCACGTGTTTGAGTGGGTGCTTCCTTCAGCTCATGCCTGACTGCTGGAAGAGCCCCCTACACCCTCTCTCTCTGTGGCAGACATCCGCTGCCACCCGCTGATGCCCACTGTTTGTGCCTGACTGCCCACCACCCACCCACCCACCCACACGCCAGTGAGCTCGCTCTAAAGGATAGTATTCTTCTTTTTCTCAAAGAAAAAATAAAATTTACAAACCTGGCAGCACCTCCTGTGCCCTCTTGCTCCATTGATGAGGAGCTGACCTCCACCACCTCAGAAGGTCCAGCAACTTCTTCCTCCTCCTCCACCTTGATCATCTTCCAATTCCTATTAAGGCGCGTCTTCATTTTTATTTTATTTTTCCAAGTCCCACACAAACAGCCAAACAAAACACACCCACCAACTCATCAACCAGCCAAAACAACACAGCCAAACCAACACACACAGTCCAACACAGCCAAAACACACCAAACAAAACCAAACAGCCAGCCACACCACATATGCTGTCTTTCCACACAAGATCCACACGCACTCGAATTTCCAGTTTCTGGTTTCTGATGTGATCACAGGCCCACGCGATACCTAGACGGATACCGATTTCCAAACAACTGAACCGAACTGAACGCCACTGAGCTGAACAACCAAATTTGAACTCAGTCCCTGGACCGAACAACTGAACCTGACCTCGGTTCCTGAACTGAACAACCGAACAACCGAACCGCGTTCTGTTCGCACATCCCTATGGATTGCAGATTTGTAAAGGAACCGGCATACCAGCCAATGAGTGACAAGGAAGTACAAGGGAAAATGGAATGCAGAGAAGATAAGTTAGAAGAAATTTGGTAATGCATCAATATTATATCTTGGAATTTGAACTTGACAATAAAGCAATAAACAGGATCCTGGTAGGCAAATTATTGGTAAATCAAGAAACGAAATGTCGAGACATTACCAAGTACCAAGAGGTTCTTGATTCGACAAAGTCAGTACTGGGACGGAACTGAGATTTTGACAAGAATTTCCATTTTTGAAAAATCTCATTTCAGCCCTAGAGTAAACCCATTTTTTCTTTTAGTCCCACCTATTCCTGGCCCCTTTCCTTGAGTCCTGGTATTTAGGTGTTTCACCAATTGTTACACATGAGTACCCCCCCTCACTTGGAAAGGGGTGCATAGAAAGAAGTGGTTGGACCCCATGTGGAAGGAGAGCAAAAATAGGTCAAGATGACCTCACAGAAATTCCCCTCAGAAGACCAGCCTCATGCAAAACACCCAGCCTAAGAAAGAAACAGGAGGAGCCTGTACTTAAAAGATATGGAGCAGTTGAGATGCCAGGCAACCCTTCCCCCCCCTTTTGTGTAACCTCCAGAGAAGGGATCAAACCTCACGCGACACATAGACAGAATCCTAGGGAGTGCTGGGGAGGATCCTGTTGTCATAGTCCATGTGGGCACCAATGACATAGATAGATGTAAGAGGGAGGTTCTGGAGGCCAAATTTAGGCTGCTAGATAGTAGACTGAAGTCCCGAACCTCCAGGGTAGCATTCTCAGAAGTGCTCCCTGTTCCACATGCAGGACCCCAGAGGCAGGCTGAGCTCCAGAGACTCAATGCATGGATGAGACATTGGTGCAAGGAGGAAGGCTTTAGATTTATTAGGAACTGCGGAGTCATCTGTGGAAAGGAGAGCCTATATAAATGGGATGGCTCCACCTTAACCAGAATGGAACCCAGCTGCTGGTGCTAAAAATTAAAAATGTAATAGAGCAGTTTTTAAACTAAAACCTGGGGGAAAGCCGACAGGCACTGCGGAGTGCAAGGTTCGGGCTGTGGCATCTCCAAAGGATGTTACTTTAGAGGAAGTAGGGTATCTTAAGACTAAGGATAAGATAAATGGCAAGGGATTTCAGGTGGAAGGCGGGGGAGAACAGACAGATAATGATTCCAGACTGCCTGTTTCAGTTACCTATCATGTGCCCATTAAGCAGAGGAATAAAAAGAATACATTTAAGTGTCTATATGCTAATGCTAGTAGTCTAAAAAGTAAGATGGGAGAATTAGAGTTTACAGCGCTAAATGAAGATCTAGACATTATAGGCATCACAGAGACCTGGTGGAATGAGGATAACCAATGGGACACTGTAATACCAGGGTACAGGGTATATCGAAAGGACAGAGGAGATCGTGTTGGTGGTGGAGTGGCTCTGCATGTTAAGGACAGCATTGAGGCAAGTAGAATAAAATTTTTACAGGGAACTGAATAGAGTTCTTGCTGGACTCCAGTACAGCTCCATGCCACCCAGGAGCTGCTTACCACATATAGTACCAAACATTCACCTACCACAGACAAAGTATCTGGGTAGTCTCAGGTTATGCAAATCCCAGTCGATGTCACCGATTAAGGTACAGCAAAGCATAGGTTTGTTTTGAGTAGTGCTGAAACTCGGTATTTGAAATTATTTCGTTTTTATCGAGTATCTCAGTATTCAACTTGGTTTTACCGAGTACCAAGTAACCGAGGAATCGGCCCGATACTCAGTCCAGTACTCAATACTATGGTAAATTCTTGGATGGGTAACACATGGGGCTTTCCAGAAAATACCTGGTATTTTGTTTTACTAAGTATTTTACTGAGTACTGAGTATTGAGTATTCAACTGAGTTATACTGAGTATTGAGTATTCAACTGAGTTACCAAGGACCAGCTGATCCTTGCTCAGGGCTGAAAACGAGAATGAAATTCATTCTCATGAAAATCTTATGGGAATCTCGCAACTCTGGCAAGATTTTGTGAGAATCTTAAGAATCTCAAAAATACCCCCCAAAGAGCCTTTGCATGCGTAAAATGGCCATGCATACACAGAACAGCCTGGTGGTCATTTTTGCACGTGTGTGGACCATTTTTTTTTGTTATTTTGGGGTTCTCAAGAATCTTGCGAGAATCTCGTGAGAACACTTGATTTTCACGAGTTTCTCAAGATGAGAAAATCTAACCGAGAAGCCTATTCTCAATGAGATTTTCGAGAAGGGCAAAATCTCATTTCAGGCCTACTAGGAAACTCGGAAATACTCACTGCATTTTTTTAACTTTTCGGTGCAGCCCTAGTTTCCAGTCATATAATACATGCCACTGTATCCTTTGCAAACTTATGCCAGTCTCTCCAGGAGATCAAATCTGTACAATCACGTCACCTTTATGGAGTCTATTACCAAGCCTTAGAGCTGAAACAAATATCCGTGATGAATTTTCCATTTGACAATTTTGCCGACAACAAATTAGGCCCAGTGAAGCAGTTAAACACTACTATTCATCTTTGATTTGTTTGGATATTTATTTCACTTTTCCAGGCTAGTTTTTTTCAGTTACTTTGGTTCAGATGTTCCATCAAAAAACTCAATTTCCAAACTGAAATAACCAAAAACACATCAGAAAAACTGGAGTATACAAATATCCGGATACACAAATATAATTTTGAGTGCATATATTTGTTAGGATATTCATATGGCTATGTGAAAACGTGAATGATATTTGCAGATATATATATATATATATATATATATATATATATATATATATATTGGGGGGATGCCTATTTATTTCATCTCTACAAAGTCAATTTTGACCACTCCTTAATTCAGCAGCTTTTATGTGACTAAAAATGTCCTGAAGACTTCAAGTGTACACTGACCTAAGCTTGAATAGCAAAGGTATCATGCTAGGCAACTATCCTCTACCTGCCAATGAGATGCCTGCTTCACAACTAGAATGGCTGTCTATACTTGTCCAAACAGACGAGACCCCTTTGTCAGTACTCAGAAGTATTAATTGGTACATGAACACTGCCAGGACCTGACCACTCAACAGCCATGTCCCTTGAGGGTGTCTTTCATAATAAGCCTCTTGGGATCCAGCTCGTGTTCAAAATGTTCACCCCTGTTGGCTGGAATGTCAAGGTCTGCTGACCTTACTCTATCTCAATAATACTGTTGTCCATGGAAACTTGATATTGTGTCATCATAATCCAAATCTATGCTCATGCCACATACTACAAAGTCTACTGCAATAGTTCATCCAGGCCATTCATGGCACTACTGTGTCAAGTGTAGATGAGTGGATCAGATACAGTGACAAATCAAGTGGACATTTTTGGGACTAAATTTTCTGTTGAGGACTGTAAGTTAGTGGATTAGCTTCAAGGGAGTAAACAAAGCCACAGTCCTCACTCTGGTCTCACCGTTTTTTTAACAGTCTTTACTTCAGCAACAAACAACAAAAGAAAAGGTATAAGAAAGTAAAGGAAAGGAAAACCCCTATACAGTCCAGACACAGTTCCACCCTCTCTTCTGCTTGGCTGCCAAGGAACAAACTTCCTTCAACCACCTTCAGCACACCAGATGGCCATTATATACTCCTGAAGTGTCTTTGTGAGTGGGGAGAAAGAGGATCCTTGGTCAACGCCTTCCCTTAACAGCCCCACAGGAGTAACTAATAACCTCTTATATCTCAGAGCCTGCTAAAAGGACAGCACTACTGTATTGTGTAAGGCCAAAGGTCTATTCAACCAAGTATCCTGTCTCCAGCAAGGGCCAGTCTCGTATGCTTCAGAGAAGTGTACAAAAGGCTACAGGATAATTATAGAATGGTCAGTCCCTTTGCATTCCCTCCCATTTTTCTAGCAGTCACAGAGATTGAATCCCCTGTCTATCAGGACTAAGAGCCATTAATGCTCCTATTCATCATCAGTTTGTCGAATGCTTTGTTTGAACCCAACGTCTCTGTTCCATTCTTGTCCTCCTTGACCTCTCTGCTGCCTTCAATACTGTTGACCACTCACTCTTGCTGGATTCCCTTCACTCCCTTGGCTTTTGTGGCTCTGTCCATAACTGGTTCTCCTCCTACCTCTCTGACCGCTCCTTTAATGTGTCTCTCTCCAACTCCGCCTCCTCCTCCTTCCCCCTCTCAGTTGGTGTTCCTCAAGGCTCTGTTCTTGGCCCTCTCCTCTTCTCGATCTATACCTCATCCTTAGGCAAACTCATTGCCTCCCATGGCTTCCAATACCACCTCTATGCTGATGACACTCAACTCTATCTCTCTACTCCCTCTCTCTCTCCCTCTGTTCAAGCTCGTCTCATCAACTGTCTCTCTGACATCTCTACCTGGATGTCTCAACGTCAACTCAAACTCAACATGGCTAAAACTGAACTCCTTATCTTCCCCCCTCATCCTTCCTCTCCTTCCTCACTGTCAATAACTATTGATGGAGTCACCATCCTGCCTGTCCCCCAAGCCCGTAGCCTAGGCTTCATCTTTGACTCAGCCCTTTCTTTTAAACCCTACATTGACTCTGTTGCTAAATCCTGTCGCTTCTCCCTCCATAACATTGCTAAGATTCGCCCTTTTCTCTCTGTCTCGTCTGCCAAAACTCTTGTTCATGCTCTGGTCATCTCTCGCCTCGATTACTGTAACCTCCTTCTCACTGGCCTTCCCCGGTCTCACCTTTCTCCCCTCATCTCTGTCCAAAACTCTGCTGCCAGGGTCATCTACCTCGCCAGTCGCTTCGACCATGTGCAGCCCCTCCTCTCTTCGCTTCACTGGCTTCCCCTTCCTGAACGAATCCTGCACAAGCTCCTAGTCTTCACCTATAAAGCTCTTCACAACCTTGCTCCCCCCTACCTCTCTGCACTTATCGCCCTCCATACTCCAGCCCGTGCACTTCGCTCCTCCTCTGTCCCTTCTCTCACCCTTCCACGCCTTCCCTGCTCCCCTAAGCGCCTTCGTCCCTTCTCACTTGCTGCCCCCCATGCCTGGAACTCCCTCCCTGTCCACATCCGCCTTGCCCCCTCCCTTCATACCTTCAAATCTCTCCTTAAAACTCACCTCTTTCACTCTGCTCTGTCTGACTCTTTATCCTGCTGAGCCACTATTTCCTATACCTATGGTCTGTTTACCCTTATCCTTGCCACATGGACGTGCCTGCTGTCATTCTTATCGTAACCAAGCCAAGTACGTGCACTTGAGACATTGCATCTTCATGAATGTTAGACCCCTTGTCTCTCCCTCTGTTCCCCTTCCTATGTCTCTCCCCCAGCTCCTGTCTCTCAGATTGTAAGCCCTAGGGGCAGGGACCATATCTATTTTATTACTTTGTAAAGTGCCAGGTACACTGCTGGTGCTATATAAATGTTTGTTGTTATTATTATTATTATTATTATTATTATTATTATTAATAATAATAATAATAACTTTGTGTTGTGCCACCAATGAACTGGGGTTCAGTGCAGTCAAGTCAGATTCTCCTCTTTCCCCCAATTTTCTCCAGGAGAAGGTCTATACAAAGTAGAACTGAAACTAATAGCTGATGTGAATATTGTATTTGATTATTTTGGCCACTTTGATTTGGGACAGATGAAATGGATATGAAGTCCTTGGATTGCCACCTCTTGTGGTTTTAACCTTCCAATAGGCCAAAATAATGTCAGGGTCAAGAAAAAAACACGAACGGCGGCAACCCTATCCAAAACTCTGCTTATTTTTGCTTCATTTGCCTGTTTGGGATTTTTGTTTTGGTTATTCTATTCTAGTTATTTTGGTTAGGGATGAAAAAAATATCAGCAGAGAAAGTCCTCTCCAACAATTTTGACCAATTCCAACCGTATCTGGATTTTAGGCCATTTGTTTGGATATTCAGATTGTCAGTTACTGGGTTGTTTGGTTACTTTATTTTGGTTATTTGTGCATACAATACATAGTAGATGAAAGTAAAGTTACTGAATAACTGAAAAAATGAGTGGCCAAAACAAAAATAAAAAACGCAAATATGCAACTAATATCTATTTCAGTTGTGAGTACCATTTAGATATTCAGAGGGCTATATGAAAAAGTGAATACAAAACCCATTATTTGTTTTATCACTAATTTTGGCCAGTTCGGTATTTTGTTTTGGTCATTTTAGTACTTCAGCATTAGTAGCAGAATAACACTAATAGTCCCAAAATGACTGAACAAAATCCCCACATTGATCTGAACAAAGTCTCAAATCAATGAAATAAGCAACACATCCAAAATGAACACATCAAAATAGCAGACATGCATTTGCATGTCTGCTATTTTGATGTGTTCATTTTGGATGTGTTGCTTATACATCCATTCAGGTGTATATACTGATTGGTAACTATGTGAAAATGCAAAGAATATTTACAAATATGAAATTATCTGTTTGTTCTAGCACTAATGCAAAAGTTGGTTGCAGACCACCCTCACACATTCCATTTAAGGACTTCCATGCTTCCTCAGGCTTCCTCAAATCTCTTGTCCAAGACAAGGATATAACTGCAACCTGCCAACAGTGTCTAATTAATGCAAGGGTGATCTCTAAGGAGCACTAGTGCACTCTCACATGCATGGAGCAGCAAGACAATACTCCAGCCTTAATTTTGTGTTTGTTACTCAATTGCACTTCAGTTTAAATAAAGGTTTGTACTATCCTGAGAGACCGGAATACTTTTCAAAGAGAAAAATAAAAATGGAAAAATCGTGCTATGATCAATGCTTCTATTTGGTTGTCCTCAAATTGTTTTTCTTCTGTTAAGTGTAGCCCGGCACTTCTGCTGCCATTATTACTCTCCCCTATTTTTCAGTCTGGTTTATGAAAGCTATTGATCCAGTTGATGCTTGAGAATCCTGCTTTCCTGGCTGGGACACTGTATCTGAGGTCATTACAGACTCTACACACTGCAGTGGTTTAGAATCAATAAAGATATATATACACGCGCACACACAGACACAGACTCCTGTTTAAAGAGTTAAACTCCAACTTAATTGATAGGTTGGGTGGAATACACTCCAAGATAATTAGCCTCCGACTGCTTTATCTGGGGAAAACAAAACACATTTGCTGATTTGAATCACATAGTTAGGAAGGGAAATGCTGACAACCAGTGGCTAGCTGTAAGTTTGTTAGTATTATCTTAATAATGTATGATTTGTGTATTATCAGTGGGTAAATAACTATATTAAGCCAGGAGGTGGCTCAAACAAATGAGAGATTTTCTTATTTCCAGTGCACATTGTTGATATTCCTCAGCGACAAAAGGGAAATTTCCACCCCATCAGGCAGAGTCAGTCTTTCCTTTTCCCCCCCCATTTTCCTTTTGTTGTTTCCATCACCATAGTGCCTGAGTTGGGGTGGGGTGATTGTTGGCAGTGATGATAATTAAAACAGGAGGGTCTTCTAAGTTTTGGTTTATTAACCCAAACCCCAAAGTCCCATGTGTCTCATCAGCTCCTGAATCCAGCTAAGGTGCATGCATTTGAAGGCATGGAAAAGCAGCTGCATGTCATGTTTCCACTCTCTTGATCCTGGGACCTTGATAGATTAGAACAGCCTATGGGTGGAGCTCTAAATTTATGCTGAATAGAAAGATTGTCTAGGAGTCTTGCTGGAGTACCCCGGTCATGCCATACCCCCAGCTCACCAGGATGTGCCCCAGGAGAAGCAGATACTATGTAGTTGACTAAGCCAGTTTTACACCATTTGAGGATTTCCCCTAATGATCCCCATCTCCCCAGGACTGGGTCTGTTGGGTGACATACATACATACATAGCTCTGGGTAGTAAGGTAGTCTAGTTAGTTTTGGGTAGTACTGAAGCAAGTACCTGGGGAAATGGTTATACCTGGTGAAATTATGGTACCCAATTCAACTTGGGAATGTTGGATACTTAACTTCCCGACAGGCTGCCTAATTTACCAAAATACAGTTTCCATTACTAAATTTCCAGTTTTCCATTACCGATTTTCTATTTCCGTCATATAGTGAGATAGGAAAATGGTCCGGAACATTCAGAAAAAAAAGCAGTGCTTAATTTGTAAGAAAACAAATAAAAGAAGAATATCCAGGGCCCCAGAAGTCATGCCCCTTTGCCCCAGAAGCCATGCTTCCTTGTCCCAGAAGCCGTGCCCCTGCCATAGACTTTATCATAGCAGTGAAATGAACTCTGGTTTCTAACTCGCACCCCAGCTATTGGACCACCTTGGTATTTTCAGACATTACGAGATCACGCTCAACCACAGTGAACCACGATCAATCCCGCGGCGGGGCCAAAGCGTCCTGAATGTCTGTTCGGCGGCCGCCAGATGTTCACCATGGTCAATACCCACACGGGGTCAATTTCAACCACGCTTCCAGAGCTCCCCACTGGACAAGCTCTGAAAGCATGGTCAAAGAGATTCCCAGTGAGAAACAATAAAAAGTAACATCTGGACGGCAACCATCGGCCAGAATAAAAGAAAACAATTCCCAGCCGGGGACAAAGCATGCAGTGTCGCTGCCAGGCAACCAGCAACAACACAGCCACCGGAGGGAGATTTAAAGGGCAATCCGCAGCAGGGAAGTGTGGCGGGATGGAGCGAGGAGGGAGGTGGAGGAGAGCAGTGGGAGAGAGAGTGGGGGAGGAGGAGGAGGAGGAGGAGGAGGCAGTGGTGGAGAAAGCGCAGGCGGAGGAGGGGGAGGCGGGGGTCATGCTGTGGATGGAGGAGGTGGAGGGCCAGCAACAGCAGCAGCAGCAACAGCAGCTGGGATAGGCAGCCCCGGGGAAAGCAGATAGACCAGGGGAGGAGGCACCCCATAAACTAGTAAGGGGAACCAAGGTGACGGGAGCAGGTGGCACAGGGGCACCCGGCAGGGAGGGTGGAAAGGGGATGGGCTGCGAGAGGGGGCAGAACCACACCCAACCATAACCCCCCTCCCCTGCATCCCGCAGACACTGAAACGGGCCCAGGTGGATGAGCCCCCAGAGGACACCGGCCCAACCCAGATGGAGGAGGAGGCAGTGGAAGAGGTGGTGGAGGAGGACGAGGTTGCACAGGGGAGACAGGGGAGAAGGCCCTACCACTGAGGGGGCCAGTGGGGGTTGCAGGAAACCTGGGACTTCATAAGGATCTGGGGGACCCTGGAGTACCAGCTGGAGCTTGCGCTCAATCAGTGCAACGAGCATGTCTGCAAGAACATAGTGCAGAAAATGGAGGTGGTAGGGCACCATCAGACCGTGGCACAGTGCTGCTCCAAGGCCAAAGTGCTGAAGAGGGGGTACAAGACCATCAGAGACAACAATCAGCGGTCTGGACACGGACCCCGGACCACACCCTTCTATGATGCCCTGGACCGCATCCTTCATATGAAGGGGTCAATAGTCACACCACACCTCGAGGGGAGTGCTGTGGTCCAGGTAAGGGAACTGGCTGAGGTACCCCCTTCCCTTGCCGCCCCCCAAGTAGGCACATGCTCCAGTGCGCCAAACCCCCAGGAGGAAAGCCTTGGGACCTCCGGCACCTGCAGCCCCCCTGGACAGCAGCCCGGAGAGCCCCCACCCACAGGCCAGACAGGCAGAGTCCGAGGCCGGCACCCTCATCACCCTCAGCCAGTGGTCCCTGGGGGAGCCATCCCACACCAAGGGGCCGGCCTCGGAAGGATCGGAGATGGACATTCAGGGTAAGCAACCCACCAGGTGCAGAGGGGGCCTGGGGGCCGGGGGCATGCAGGGGCCGGGGCCAGCCCCAGCCCCCACAGACATGACAGGAAGGGGGCTCGGGCGCCGCCCAGGCACCCAGCCACCCCTACACCAACAACCCCCCCTCATCGCCCAGAGGGCATGGAACACCCCGGCACCAGACCCAGGTGGCTGAGGAGGCTGGCACTGAGGAGCCCAGGCAGCAGGCGGAGGAACCAGGTGAGGCACGCGGTCCGGGTGGGGAGGCCCACGGTGGCACTGGGAGGGGGACCCTGGACACATGGAGCCATTTAAGGGGCCAGGGAAGGGGGTGGGAAGGGGCCGGGTGACACCCCAGGGGGCCCCCGGAGCCCTGGGCCCATCCCAGGGCAGGGGGCAGGCTCCCGGGGTGGCAGGCGACTCACCTTCCTGTACCCTACAGGGCATCCCCAACAACCAGAGCATTCTGGGCCCATATCCCTGGCACAGTGCATGAGGGAGCACTGGGCACGGGTCCACGGTCGGAGGGAGGACCAGGCAGAGGAAATCATCTGCACCTCGGCTGAACAGGGGGAGAGGATGATAGCAGCCATGGAGAGGATGGAGGTGGTCATCGAGCGGTCCCTGGAGTGGGCGGAGGCGCGGGACAGGTGGCTCCAGGCAGAGGTGTGCCTGCAGTGGAGGCGGGAGTGCCAGGAGCACAGCAGGCAGGTGGAGGCACTTGGGTAGCTGGAGCAAGCCATCACAGGGATGGTGCGGGAGCACTCGGCAAAACTTAACAGGTCCCACGATATAGGGACCTCCCTGATCCTGCATGCGGGCACCATGTGTGCCTATGTGATGGCAGCCGCCCCTCCAGGCACCCTGCCTGCCAGGGGCCCCATGCTGGTCCCCTTGGCACCCCTACCCAGCCGCCCCAGCCACCCCCATGTCCCCAGGGGCCGTGCATCTGCCTCCCAGTCCCCCCAGCCCTCTGGAGGGTGCAGCCACTCAGGGGGGCCCCCCAGGTCCCAGGCCCTCCCTCCTCCCAACCTCCAGCCAGCCCGCCAGCCCAGGAGGCATCCCAGGACACTGCTGGGGACACTTACAGCTGGGGAGAGGGGAGCTCACAGAGCTCAGTGGCGACCACCGGGCGCTCGAGGGGGCGTCCCCGGAAACGTGGGGGAAGGTGGGGATGGGGTGGATGGGGGAGGGTGGTCTGAGGGGAATGGAACTGTAGGGGGCTGGGGCCAGCGGGGGTGGTGGGAGAGGGTTCAGGTGCACATGTACACAGGGGGTGAAATAAATGTTCCAACCATGAGATTGCCTCTCGTGCCCATTACTGGGCAACAGGGGTGGCGGTGGGTGGGTTATGCTGGGCCGGTGATGGCCTGGGTGGGCCAGGGCCCCGCCCGCAGCTGCCCGGGCCTCCCACAGCAAAGCTGGTGTCCGTGGGCATGCTGTTGGGTGCACCTGCGGTCCTAGCATGAGGCCTGGCATATGCACGGGTGTGCGAGGCTGTGCGTTCCTTTAGCAGCTGCATGCCTTCTGCCATCATCCCCCTCCTTGTTTGCAACACCGTGTCCTTGCTGGGCAGATTAGCGGTCCTGTCTGGGCACTTGTTTCCTGCAGCTGTGCCGGGCCCGCACCCCACGCCTCGCGCTGTTGCTACACAATGTGGCCGCCTAGCTTATCCTTGGGATCCATCACCCCCCCGGGCCTGGAGGGACATGTGTGCCCCCCTGTCCATGGTGTTATTCTCCCTGTCTAGCTGAACCATGGCTGGTTGTGCTTCCACTGGGCTCCCGCATCCCGGCCCCCATGGGGCTCACCATAGCTGGACCTTCCGCGAGACCATGGCCCTGTGTGACCTGTGGCATACCCCAGCCATGCAGTTGCTCCTGGGATTCCCGGACAGTCAGTCGGGTGCTTATGCGAGCCTGAGCTCTGGTCTTTGCTACTTTGGCTATGAGGTGAGTGCTCGGGATTGCCAACTGCATGCTGAGACGCTGGGACTGGTTCCCTTCCCCAATGGGCGCATCCCAGAGATGAGGTGCACTCATGTGGCCTGGTCTGTGGCTGAGACCGTGTCTGCACTGTCTGTGTGCAGCCTGGCTGCCTATACGCTCTGCCTTGCGGAGGGGGGCCCTGCCTTGGCCGTGTCCTACTTTGGCTGTGTTCATGGGGCCTGTGGGTACCAGCACTTGCTGGTGGTGTATCACCGGCTGTTGGAGCTGGGTCAGCTTCCGTGGCCCCCTGCTGCTGACTCCTGTGTGTCTGAGCCTACTGCGGTGGAGCTGTCAGCGCTATCGGGCATGTGGTCCCATTCAGATGTGCAGTTGGGGCTGTCCATGCAGGATCCTTTCGAGGCCTACTCCCACCACATGTCCTTGCTGGGGTACCACCGGGGCATGATCCATTGGCCCCACCTGGTGCACTGGGTGGGGCACCCGGCCCCTGGGCCCATCGTGGCCCCCAGCAGCTGACTGTGAGTCCCGGAGTAGCTCCCGATCCCCCTGTTGCCTGCCCCCATGTGGACTACCGTCCTTGCCCAGGGGCCAGATTCCTCTGGCACCTACCTCCCTGATGTCTCTGCCATGCTGCTGTGCTGCCTGCTTCCCGGGGTGTCTCTGCCCATGACTGTGGCTCCGAGGCCCCTCCGCCCCCCCATCTGCCTCTGCACCCAGTGTTCCCCTCCATGGTTGGCTTCCCCAGTGCCCTGGTCCGCCTCTCTGCATGACCTCACCGACTTGTCTGTGTCCAGCGGACTGTCCGCACCCGCTTGTGCTCCCTCCCATGGCCCAGCCCCCGTCTGCCTCTGCACCCGGTATTCCCCTCCGTGGTTGGCTTCCCCGGTGCCCTTGTCCAGCTCTCTGCATGGCCTCACCGACTCGCCTGTGTCCAGCGGACTGTCCGCACCCACCTGCGCTCCCTCCTGCAGCCCCAGTCCCACCCCCTTGGGTGCCTGTGTGACCTCGGGGTTCTGGTGTCCTCAGACTGGCCCTCTTGGCTTCCTCCGGGGGGGTCTGCACCTTTGGAACTGCTGTGCTGCACTGGCTCTCCTGCCTGCCCTCCATCGCCCCCTCTCTGGGTTATGGGGTCCAAGTGTGCCTCCTGGACTGTTTCCAGACCACTCCCTGTGCTGTGTGTGCTCCCGCTGTGCCTTGGTCCCGGGCTCCTGGGGCCCCCCATTCCAGGATTGCCTGTGTTGCTGTGGGGGTGCCCGTGTGGGTGGTTCTACTTTGGGGGCTGTGTTTGCCGTTGCCTGTGTCTTGCCCTGCCCCTGTGCTGTTTCCCCACCTCTTCCCTGTTCCGTGTCCCCCCTCCCCCGTGCCCGGTGTGCCTTGTGTGTTGTCCGGGCGCCCGTGTCCCCCCTTCCCTTCCTTTCCCCTCTGTGTGTGTGTGTGTGTGTGTGTGCCTGGGCATGTGCTTGTGCTGTGTGTTCCACTGTGCCCCCATTGTCTGTGTGCCTGTTGTGTGCGGTACCTGGCCAGCTCTTCTCCCTCTTCCCCCTCCCTTCCTGTTTCCCTTGTGTGTGCGTTCCCTTTTGTGCCTTCTGGCTTCGTTTGCCCTCAGGCGGCCATGTCTGTGTCCTGCCCCTGCCCGGTGCCTTGTGGGTGTTTTGACCACGGCCGGGAATCGGCATCATGTCTGTTGCGCTGCCCTGGCCCGTGATCTGTCGGCCCGATTCCCTGCCATGGTTCTGGTTCTGTCACATCTGTTTGGGGCTTTTATTGACCACGGGGGGTAGTTGTTCGGTACACCCCCACCAGGAATCCACTGTGGTGAACCAGGCGCCCGTAACGTCTGAAATCACCCCTTGTCTCTCTACAGCTGAATATAACATAGGACTTCTTTTGATTTAATCTATATGATGACCAGCTCAGAGGCAGGGCAGGAAAGTCATTAGTGAAAGCCAAATAAAACATCCAGGTTTTTTCCCCCTGGTTTTTATTTCCAAACTTGAAATGGCCAATATCCACCTTTTTCTGGTCCGTCACATTTTGGGGTACACATTCCTATTGGGAACGTTTCCCAGGGCTTATAGTCCCCTTGAATTTTATTGCCAAGATGGAGTACTGACAAACCCATCCCTCCCCCACAATCTGACCACAATTAAGCACTAGTAGAAATTGTCAAGTGATAGACACATAAAAACACTGTGCTCAGTAACAATGTGAAGTTGAATCAAACCAGTGTACTAACATTACTTTATGGACTGGAAGCAGCTACACTACGTGAAACAGACCTCAGAAATCTGCTGGCAGGACTCTTCATGGGAGAGCAGGTTTTGATTTTAAAACAAATGATGTTAAGAAGAAGAGCAGGATGTGAAATTAGATCTTGGGACTGGCTACAATCAAAATGATTGTATGGACATTGGATGAAACCAAATGTGACAGACGTCCACTATGGCCCACATGGGCTGGGAACTCACTGTCACGTCAGTTTCTGGGCAGCCAGATGTGGGCCCAGTGCTGCCCCAATCCGGGTAGGCAGATGGTCCGGATGTGATTCCCCCAGATGATCCCAGGCCCACAGCCTATGGATGGGCGAACGCGGTTCGGAAGTTCGGAGTTCATCCCGAACTCAGCCTGTTCGGATGCTGAACTGAACTTCCGAACTGAATGCTCGAACTTCCGAATAGTTCGCAAAAGTTCGGATGAGTTCAGGGGCAGGAAAAACATGACTCTGGGTGGGGAAAATGGTGACTGGAAGGGGGAGGCAGCTGAGGAGCAGACTTCCTGGCACCAGGGGTGGTTTCAGGGCCAAAAATACTGATACTGGAAAAAAATCAGCTTTGGTTTCGGTAACGATAGCACTTTTTTGAATGTTTGGCTGAGTTCGGATGAACCAAACTCCGCCAAACCGAACAGCTGAACCCAAACTGGGGTTTTGAACCAAACGACCGAACATCCGAATGGCATTCTGTTCGCCCATCCCTACCACAGCCCAGGCCGAGGGCCACCTAGGCAGGCCATGATGGACGCATGTTTGCTTGCCCCACCATAGCTGGCCACCATGGCTGCCCATTATTGACCACTATGGCTGTTCATATCATGGCGGAGGGTCGGGCACTGGGAGCACGCCGGGGTGGGGCCTCCTGGCCATTCATTTGTTCTATTCCCCCACTGGGGTAGGGGGAGTACTTGCTGGCTGGCCTGGTTGGGAGCAAGTCATTTCTGTTCCCTGACCTGACCCCACCAGGGCCAGCTCCCCCTCTCAGAGTGTTTAGCCAGTGTACTGGCTGCACATTTATTTTCACATGTTGTAGAAGACATACAAAGTGAGGATAGGATGCCATAACTCAAGTACAACTGAGATCAGTCCATCCACTACCTCAATCAGAAGTGGGGAGCCTCTGGCCTGTGGGTCTGACTCAAGGCTGTTTTTTATTTGCCCCCTTTCCAGTCCCTGGATCTAGCCCATGGATTTAGTTCCTAACCTCAATCACTGAAAAAGTGACCTCAGGGGAAACAGAGATGAGGGGTAAAGTCACATGAGACAAGTCAGACCCGATCCCATGGCTGCCCTGGGAAGGGTGAACGCAGCAGCCACACTTTGGGCTGCCTCCCCACCCCTGGCAGTCATCACCAGCCTCTCTACACAACTGGTTGAGACAAGGAGCCAGCCACATAGGACTGGATGCCTGAACTCTGCTGCGCTGCAGGATCAGGCCCGCCTCCACTAGACAGCTGGTGGGGGCAGAGGAGTGCATGTGCTCTCCCTGTCTGCTAAACACCTGAATGGGAGATAGGGTTCGAAGAAGTGCTCGTGTTCTCCCCATCTGTCAAACAACTGATCAGAGGGAGGGGAAGCCAGAGGATCATGTGGGTACCTGCTAAATAGCTGATCAGGGGAGGAGAGCCAAAGGAGTACAAGCACTATCCCCACCTGCCAAACAGCTGATCAGTGGAAGGGTCCCTCCTTCCTCCTGATCAGTGGTTTGGTGGGTGGGGAGAGTGTGCACACTCTCCCCATGGGCTCCTCCTCCCCTCGATCAACTGTCTGGAGGGCAGGGAGAGTGCACGCGCTCCTCTGGGTCTCCCTCCCCCTGATCAGCTGTTTGGTGGGCAGGGAAAGTTTGCACACTGCTCCGGGCCCCTGCTTCCCCTGATCAGCTATTTGGTGGTCAGGATGAGCATGCTCCTCTGGGCCCAAGCCTCAGACCTTGCCTTGCGGCAGGGTTGCACAGATCGACCAGTCAGGAGGCAGTCCGTTATCCCACACTCCGCAACCTTAACCTGGGTGGGGCAACAGTAACACATGATGTGTCACTGGCCTTCTCTTGCCAATGCATCACATAGTAGCTGACTGCCCACCCAGAGGTGGAACTGGGCAAACATCTGGCGGCCGCCGGCCATATGAGCCGCTGGAATACAAGTTAATGTGGAGTAAAGTTAACCAAAGTGGGATAACGTCTTGTATGGCCTCAACCGAGAGCAGGCACTCAAGATAGATGATGGATCTATGGCATAGAGCCAGAATCCGGAATAGAATTGAGATGGGCACCTGAAAAATGATCAAACCTGTCAAATCTACATTACCTGAACTGAAAATGGCAGATTGGGTTATTATTATTATTATTATTAACAAACATTTATATAGCGCCAGCAGTGTACCTGGCACTTTACAACGTAATAAAATAGACACGGTCCCTGCCCCTAGGGCTTACAATCTGAGAAACAGGAGCTGGGGGAGAGACATAGGAAGGGGAACAGAGGGAGAGACAAGGGGTCTAACATTTTTAACCCAAGTGCGATGGGTTAAAAACAAAACACACAAAAAACCCTGGTTTTGCTGTGACCGATATCCATTCCAGTTATTCCTTTCAGTTTGGCTATTTCAGTTTTTCTGTTACATCATTTTGGTAATATTTGCACTATTGCTCATGTGCAGTCCCAGAAAATGTCGTAACCGGAATACCAAAATGATGGAGAAAATGAAGTAACTGAACTGAAAAACCTGGAAGTCCAAACCCATGAGAAACAGAATACCTGAAAAATTAGATACGTGAGTACCAGTTTCCTTGTTGATATCATTTGTGTACTCACAGAACTACATGAAAGGTGAGCAATACTATAACTAACCCACTACATCCTTCAGCTCTAATCGGAACCCTCTCCTTTCTTCCTCTGTTCTGAGCACAAGCAACCCGTAAGTATAAGTACACCCCAACTCCTATCTGGCACACAAAGCTTGTATCGATTTCAAAGGGTGCAAACAGATGGCTGTGGAAGCTGCCTGGCCCTGGAGCTGCTATGGGGGTGCACACCCATGTCCGCCCACTTGCAGCCCTGTTTGGGTTCACTTTAGATAAGTCTGGTGGTTTCCCTGGCTCGCTGTCCGTCCGCACGGCACCCCCACCCCCCACACCATACAGTTGCAGCTGATTCCACTCTAGGCTGGCACCCACAACCCTATGGTCCTGTCAGGGGCAATAGCTGGCCGGGTATGGAGCTGAAGCATGGATCTGTCCAGCAGATAGAGAGAAGCACCGCTTCAGGTCATTGCCCCGTGTTTTGCCAGCCCCCTTTGCTGGCAGTGCTCCAGGGTGTTCCGGAGTGCCGGTGGCGGGGCTGCCCCACTCTGCTTCCACATCTGGCGGGGTGCTTTTAAATGGGCAGAACTGGGGCCGTGGTCTGTCTAAAAGCACCCATTGTGGCTTGTGGGAGGGAAAAGCTTCCCCACCCCTGGACTAGATGGTGGGACATTGTCCTTGGGATATAACCAGATGGGTCATACTAGAAGAAAAGGTTCTGGACAGGAATGAAAGGCAATATTGTACTGTTCAATATGACTGCTGAGATGCATTGAGATAAAAAGAGAGGACTAAAGTGATGCCAAACACTGGGATGAGTAGTGCAGTAGACCGCAGCATTGGTAATATGAAGGCTCTTTTGCGCTATCATGCCCACCCTGTATCTGGTAAGGGGACTTTCTGACCTGAGGATGTACTATAATTATGGCAATGTCAGCTGTTTGGAAGTTGGGAGTGAAGAGCACCATTGCTGGGGGTGGGCAGAGACAAGGGCAATAACTTTAATTTGGTAGAAACACAAAGCTTGTAGAAAGGAAGAAGGGCCCCCCCCCCCCCGCTTTTGAAACAGTGTGGCAGCTTTTCAAGTTTAAATGGCTGTTCAGTTTTCAGTGCCGCACTAGTGCTCAGATGAGCATGGTATAAATACCTAGACAGCGAGAGAGAATAGACTCATTCTCTAGACCTAAGGGACTCTTCGTTGGCATTGTGGCGCTAATGGATTTTCGCCTGTGGACTGGCAGTGTTTTATTCACTGCTGGGGACTTCAAATGGGCGCCTCTTCATTTCTGTGCTCGACCTTTGAAACCAGTGGTGTTCTTTTGTTTATGGAAAAAGACAACCGACGATGGAGAGAATGCACATCCATAAGGATTTTAGCTCTTTATTGTGTGTGCTCAAAGAGCCAGCAGGAAAAGTTGAAGAGTTTATGGAATTATGGATTGTAAGGGTTCCCTCCCCCCCCAGCCCCCACCCTCTCCTTTAACAGAATATATACCAGGAGATGGCACCATGTTCAGTTCTCCTGTCCTGGGGCTGTGGAGCCCTCCATCCCATAGTTGCACACTGAAGTCATTAGAAATCTCAGTGGTTTTAGAGAAAGGAAGAAAGGACAGTGCAATCTTCCCTGGAAATCATCCCAACAGATATAATATTGCTGCTACCGGCAAGTAGTGATATTAAAACACTCATTAGCAAACAACTAGATAAGGCAACACAGAGTTCATTAAGAGACCTAGGGACTCCCAGGTATATTTCCTTTAGCTTTCGGAGCTGGAGGCACAAAACACTTCCTGTAAGAAGTACGTTTTGATGCCAAATTTAATTCTTTCCTTTGGATATATATATTCTTCCCGTCTGGCATTGAAGCAGCAGATGGCTTTTCCGGATGACCCTAAGACACATGCTTCATTGTAAAGATAGGATGTGGGCATTCTGAATGTACTGTGTTATACAATTAACAAATTCACAAGACCTGCACCATATGGGGTTGTGCTGAGACACAGTGCTATACAGGCGTACTTGTGCTGTGCAGGCATATGCTGCTAATAGTCCATGTTGGTTTTAAATTGTTCTTCCAACTAAGCTGAGTTCCGGGCTGATTAATACTTACTACTCAAAGACAAACCAAAATTTATTTTTGGCTCCAGCAGAAATATAATTAGCATTTTGTTCAGTCCAGCTCTGAAGTTGGTAGACTAGCTGTTGCAGTTGTCTGGGGAATGAGTTCCAAATGCAGATAGCAGTGGTTTTGCTCTCTAAGCCTACTCGCCAATGGAGACTCAAAACTCATTTCTTGGGAAGGAGGGAGCTCAGAATTGGGGTTTATCTGGCAGTCTACCAGGTCAGAAGCACCCATATGGATGGACAGCCCACTCTGCTGGCAGTGCTCCAGGTTGTTTCAGAGCACCACAAGCGGGGCTGGAGTGGAGCAGACGGCTCCTGCTCTGCCTCTGCTCCACATCTGGTGGCCCACCTTTACATAGACAGGCCACCCAGGAGGCGGAGCAGAGTCGCCACCATTGTCTCTATCTCTTAGGTGTCAGACCAACATGGCAACCAACCTCTCTCTAAACCAGGGGATGCCAGTTTTGTCTGGGCAGGGAGCAACCCTACTCATATGCCAGCCCCGGGCCCTCCAGGTCCGGGCTGGAGGGGTGGGAGCTGGGCTCTGTCTCTTTCCAGCACTTTCTCAGTGTTGTGTTGTCATGGTGCTGCAGGAAAGCGGCATCAGAAAGGGCAGTCATGCTCCTTTGCTCTGCCTCTTTTGGATGTAGCTATGCCCTTTCTCTGTGCATAGTGACAACAGGTGTTTTCAGATGGACATGGGACTGCCCACCCCTGGAGCTTCTCCCTGTTTCTGCCCACTCCCAGCCCCACCTGGGTCTGGATCCGATGGATCTGGCAGGTTCTGTGGCCCATCCCCCTAGCACCCCATCACCATAGTGTTGCCCAGGCTATGGTGTTGCCTGGGGCAATGGCCAGCTGGAAGCCAAGCAGCAGTGTGGGTCCACGCATCAGATGGACTGCTCCTCTGCTCTCAGCCGGTGCCCTGTGTTTGACTGACCTGCTCCGCTGGTGGTGCTCTGGGATGTCCCGATTCAACATCTGGGGGCACCTTTAGATGAACAGGCCATGGGGGGGTGAAGTTGGCTGACGCGGCAAGCACCAGGGCAGCCCACCGATCTAAAAACACTCAATGTGGTAAACAGGAAAGAGACATGGTGTTACACCAAAATGGGCAGGGCAGACTTCACTGCCCTTCATCCCACATACTTTCTGGGGAGCTCTCAGGACATCCTTCACCACTGATGAAGGATCACCTCTGCTCTAGAAGGCTGAGATAAAAACACAGTTTTAATCCCCCAGTGCAGATGGCAGTGATACTGAGGAATTTGATGTGCTTCTCTTTCTTCCATAGAGCTAGCAGAGACCTGTTGGCACATCAAATGTAGAGAGCTTGTCATTCTGATAGAAAACTCTCACTTCACTAACTTTGGGAGGACCTCATTTTGCAAGGTGGCAATTAAAATTTCATGTCCTGAGTTTTCCCTGAATGATTTTTAAAATATCTTTTCAAATTACTTCCTGGTAGAAAGTGGAGTTTAAAAATAAATAAATAATAAAAATAATAATAAGTTTATAAACTCACTTCATTATAATGAGAGAGCAATCTACACTTTTAATTCAAATGCCAGCCCAGAATCCAACAGGGAGGGCTCATCACAGCGAGTCCTGGCTTTGCATGAAGGACAAGGGATGAGAATCCTGGGAGTCTGTGCCCTTGGAGTATTGTCAACAAGTAAAAAGAAACACCAGAAAGTAGGACACAGTCCCCCAAGTAGCACAAAATCCCGCCCAAGTCAACCAACTTTCCCCCCTCCCTTGTATATTTTCTGTCTCATCATAGGAACAAGATGAGACTTTGATGATATATTAATAAAGAAACATCATACAGCAGCTGTAATAAAAATAACAAACAACTCTAATTGGTGGGGCTGGGTGTCTCTGGGAACTGGGAATGGGCATCGTCAAGCTGTCAACCCAAAGTCCTTACTGTGTAGTGGCCCGTCTGATGACTGGTGAGATGATCCGTGGGTCTCAATGCTGTTTCAAGTATGGGACAGGCATTCCGCCCCTGTCCCTCCCCTGACCCCTCCCTCCTCCACACACAGCATCTCTGGGCTCTAAGGGAAGCTTCTATTCCCCCGAGGCTGACCAGGGACACAACAAGATTTATTGGGGGTGGGTGGGTGTTTATGGGGTGGGGTACATTTGAAAGGCGGTTCTCCTGCCCCCTTTCTGAAATGGCCCCAGCCCCTATGGAACATTGTCACATCACAATATTCTGAAGGAGAAATGGCCAAGCCAAAAAAGGCAAGAGAGTCCCTTTGCTCCACCTCCCTATGGCATGCTCCACCCCCTTTTCAGGCCAGTGCTTCTGAGAAGGTAGGTGACCACCCTTGTCACCGCAGGTCGTCTCCTTTTTCTGCCCCTTCGTGAATCCCTGAACCTTTGACTCCATCCCCCCTTTTGTTGCTTCATTATTCACCCCATGCCATTCATCTTTCCAGGTTTTGTGACTCATCTTTTTTGTTGTGAGGAGACCATTATCATGGATGGAGGTGTTTCCCCCTCAGTTCATCTTTACAAGGATCAAATAGACCAGTACGTCACCATAGCTGTAAAATCACCAGAGAGCCCCCAAAGTTCAAAACTCATGAGACAGATTCTCTAAAAGAAAAGATATAGCCTAACATGCCATGTGTTAAAAATAAATAAATTGTGGGTTGTCTCCTGGTTGGTTGGTTAGTTGGGGGAGAGGGGTGTTCTTCAGAGCATACAGTACAGCCAGATTTTCATGCTTTTATTGAAAAGGCTAGAAATATGCACAAAAGCTGAGATTCTCAGAGTTTTACCAGCAGTCTTGTGATTTTAGCTTTTAATAACACCCCTTCCCCAAATTTAAAGGGAAAAAACTCCCCATGAGATTTATAATAAAACTGCACAAGATGGCAATCCTGCAAAAGAAGCAGCCTGGCCTTGCAGCTTTTGCTTTCTGCATCAACACAGGAGAATGTAGTTCACTGCCTCGTCTCCCCTTTATTTCCCCAAGTTATCCAAGGGCAGCACTAAATGTTTGTTTGTTTTTTGAGGGGGGGGGGGGGTCAGGTCCATGTCAGAAAGGGGTGGGACAAAGAGATTTGCCTACCTCCTGTAGAGTATTGTATATCACAATGTTCTGAGGGGGCGTGACCACATCAGAGAGGGTCAGGAGAGTCCTCTTTGCTCGTCTCCTGTTGACATGGCCCCCTACTCCTTTCCAGGTCAACAGTTCTGGGAAGGTGTCAACCTTACTCCCCTTCAGGCCACTGGTGCTGGAGAGGCCTCAGAGAAGAGATCTCTAGGGGGTGGGGGCAAGGATTACTGACAGAGTCTGAAATTGGGAGTCCTGTCTGGCAATCCTTAGTCATTAAAAAGTGCCATAAATTAAGAACCTGGGTGTTCTCCATTTCTTCCATTGCTGCCAAGGAAGGATTCCTTTTTCCCATGTATGTACACACACACACACACACACACACACACACTTATTGGCAAAGACGTTCACAGTCATATTTTTTTTCCCTAAATAGGAAGCAGTTGTGAACCTCCCAGGAGTTCAGCCCTGCAGGCAAACCCCCTAGGCAGAAACTATCCTTTTATAAAAGGAGAAGGGCAGGGGAATTTTTCTTTTCAATTAAGAGGTCTGAGGCTTTGGTTCTTCACCCACAGAGAAGCTGTTTTCTTTCCCTGCTGTTCATATGCATGGCTGTGATGGACCCAGCCTTTAATTAACAGCAGAATGGGCACAGCGGCCAGGCTGGCTTCTTTCAATGAGCTTCTCTCTTTTAAACGGGATTTTTACGCCATGTGGTTGATGAACCTGAGTTTTACAGTCTGCACTGCATTAAAACAGCATGAATTAATTCCATCCCCAGGCTATGCTGGAAGGAGAAAGGTGAATGCCAGCCTGCACACCTGGCCAGAAGCTATCCCTGAGTATCGTCTGGGCTGTAAATTTTGCCTGTTGAGGAGGGAGCAATCTCTGTGGAACACACACAAGGCAATGCCAAGAAATAGTCAGCTGATGCCAACGCAACTTGCATAGTTTTGTTGTCCTCGTGGTACCAAAAGGCAAAGGGGTAGATGACATTTTTGCTAAGACAAGTACTGGCAATCTTGAGCAAGATGGCGAGCTAAGCTTTGTGGACACATAACAAAGAATTCCATGAGACTTGAAAGTTCGCACAAACTCACCAGTGGGATGTTGAAAGATACTGCCTTATCCATTTTGACTATCACGACTTATACATGTTGTGCCACAACGGGCCATTCCCTCCAGTCTGGAACCAAAGGCCGTTACTAAGTGCCTGTACTAGAAACAACACAATTAAGTATTATAAAGGGAAGGGAAGTCGCAGAACGTTTGCATCCAAGGGCATAGCATACCAAGAGATGTGAGGGGAGGAAAACTCAGGAATGTATATTTCAGAGAGAGCCCAGGGGTATGACCAATGAGGAAGGTCAGGGCTGCCTGCCATTTCTATCCTGGGGCACCTTTGGTTGCATCCAGCAAGCTAAACATAAGCACTAAAATCTTCCTGTCTTAGCAGATGCTGAGGATGGTGCAAAAACATGAGGTGGATTTTTCCAGGCCTGTCTCCCCATCCACTGTTCTAAACCCCTAACCCAGAGAGAGTGCAGTTGCTGTGCTGGTCCCGACTCCGAATGATAGAGTTGGAGAAAAGGTATTTTTAATTATACCTTTTATTGGGCCAACTGTTGGTGGAGATGTGCAAGCTTTTGGATCTCACAGATTCCTTCTTTTTCAGGTTGGGGCAATTCCATTTTAGGTGGAGAATTTCAAATTTTAAATATTTATTTATTTATTGGATTGTTATGCTGTCCTTTCCACGAGGCTTGGAGTGGCTTACAGTCCACAAAAAAGTTTTAAATGTTAACATTTATATAGTAAAAACACCCTCCCCTCAAAAGCCCATTCTCCCCCACTACCCCACCCAGAAACCCAACCACATTTTAGGCAGTGTATTGCCTGAGGAAGGACCCTGTGAGGTCTGAAAGCTTGCTCTAAACTCCTAGTCAGGGATGGATCTTGTCAGGATATTTCAGTATGGGCTACCCCAAAGTCAGTCCTTTTAGAGGGGGAAGTTTCAGCTTTGTAGAACAGTAACTCCCCCTGTCCATCCCCTCTTGGTTCTGTTAGCTCCTCAAACACTATGCTCTCTTCCCTAAGAGATGGGGGAGTGGGGGGGGGGATGACGTCGCTTCAAGAGAAACTGTTCTATTGGAATGGTGGGATTTCTGAGGAAGAACAAAGTTAGATAACCTGAGAATCCATGAGAGTTGGGGGGTGAAGCTCAGAGCAGAGGGGGACAAGGCTGATATCATAACCTGGGATTTTTCCAGCACCTTCTCTGTTGAATGAAAGATGGTTTTGTTTCACCTCCTGTCTGAAAGCTAGAGGTGTGTAAACAGGAAGAGACTAGAGAGGCTCCCCATGCACCAGGAGAAAGGGGGGGGAAATGAGGTGATGAAAAGATGAAAACTCCCTCTGCCAGGGACTTCACCTTGTTGAGGACGAGAGAGAGTAAATGGCGGGAAAAGACAGAGACAAAAGTGTGTTGGGGGGGAGGGGGAGGCGGAAGGGCCAAAAGAAAAGAGGGGACTGAATTGACTTTGTATTTCTAGTCTTTTCTTTGACGGGAAATATTTCTCCTCCATTTCCTGGCATCAAAGATTTTCACTCTCTTCCACGCTGAAAAAATAAAGCCAGCAGCGTCTGCTTGATGAGAGATCGAGGGGCAGCAGAGGAGCCGGGAGGCTGGAGTGTGGGCTACGGCAGGATGTAAAGTCTGAAAAGCTCTCTATGTGGTTCAAATCTCCTGTGGGCAATAAGGGCTGCTGAAAACCCCAGAAAGAAACTTTATCATGGAGTGTTTATCGCTGAGGTCATTCCTGTCCTTTCCAGTCGCCTTTCCCCATCTCCTCGTGGTGCCTTGACCCGCCCTATGATATTGGGCTCTGTGGGGAGGGAGAAGAGGGAAGAGCAATATCCCTCCCGTTGCTCCTCATGGAACATTGCTCAGGAGATTTGTGTGCTGGAGATGGAGGAAGTGGATAGTCTCCTCTATTTTCCTCAAACTCCCTCCATCCTTCCCCTTTTTGGCTAGACCTGGCTTTGAAGGGGGTGGGGATGCAAGTGCCACCATGCCACTGATCCTGTGTAAATCTTAATTAGCCCTATGCATGTGCTATTTTCAGGGCTCTTCGTGAATTTGACACAAGATGAAATGGAGGTGTTTTTTTCAGGTAGGGATTGGGACATGCATTTCAGAGGCCTGCCACTGTTTGTATCCTGGAAACTTTGTTTCTTGAAGGAAGGATACTTCCTTCCTCAGAAACCACCTGACATTATCCCAAAATAAGCCACAAGGTAGTTGTCTTTTCACAAAGCTGCAGACTTGTGATTTTCTGCAGACAGAAAGATTTTTTAATTTTTTTTTAAAATGTGCACAGATGCATATTGTGTGCCCTTTCTTGTTATGATGACAGTTTTCTCAGCTATCATCACAGCCTGCTCAGAGCAGAACTAGACAATATAAGGGTTGCAACACCAGTGGCCTAACACCCCTTATCCTCATTAAATCTCATTATTGAAAGCATAAGTGGAGCTGAACAGACAGTAGCAATAATACAAAAGTTTAAGAGAAAATCCCAAGGTCTTAGGGATCATTCACACAAAACATTTTAGAGTGGGTAGTGGCACAAAGCCACATTCTAGGGCCACTTTTAGACATGCACGGGGCACTAACGGCATGAAATCACGCAGCATGTAAAAATCCCATGAGTGGGGTTTAGACAAGACTTCTCATGCATTATAGCCACTCTTGAATTCTTTTAAAACCGCAGACTAAATACGAGGGATGGGCGAATAGAACTAAGTTCGGAAAGTTGGTTCGGTTCGAAAATCGAGTTCAGTTCGGAAGTTCGGTTTGGTCTACCAAACTATTTGAGTTCGGTCCGAACTCCGAACTTCCGAACAGAGTTCTGAAATTCAAACCCCATTGAACTAAATGGAATATTATCTTATAGGGATGGGCGAACAGAACTGAGTTTGGAAATTCGGTTTGGTTGGGTTCGAAAATCGAGTTCGGTTTGGAAGTTCAGTTCTGTCGACCGAACTGGTCAAGTTCGGTCCGAACTCCAAACTTCCAAACTGCGTTCGCCCATCCCTACTAAATACCTTGAGGTCCACGGTTTTAAAAGAGTGCGCAAGTGGCTATAATGCGTGAGAATTCTTGTCTAAACCTCGCCTGCAGGATTTTTACACACTGCGTGATTTCACGCCATGAGTGATTTCATGTTGCAAGTGATTTCATGCTGTGAGTGCCCTGTGAATTTCTAAAAGTGGCCTAAATATTGTGTGAAATGCTTACCACTTCCTATGTTCTTTGAAGTTTCTGTGTTCTCTTCTGCCACCCAATAAAAAAGGTTTGATTGCAAGGATCTCACTCTAGCAAGTAGAAATGGGGTTATTTGGCTTGATTAACTCAGAGCAAGCTTAAATCCTCAATACATCATTTCCTGTTTGTCACTTCCTACCTCAGAATGATCACAGAAGTGTGACCAAAGAGTCTTAGGCCGCTTTGGGGAAAGCCATGCGGGGTGCATTTACACACATCAGAAGTGGCCGCCCGCCATAGGAATTGGCAATGTGCGCAGCCTCTTTAAAGACGTGTTCTGGAAACCTCGATATCTAGGTTTCCAGAATGTGTCTTCAAAGAGGCCGCGCAAGCCGCCAATTCCTATGGCAAGCGGCCACTTCTCTCTCTCTCTCTCTCCCTCTCTCTCTCAAAACACAGATTAAGGAACAAGTAGTGAGTTTGCAAGGCAGAGGAGTGTTGTGTGATTGAGCCTTGAGTTTTAAGCCTGGCTCTGAGATTAGTATCTCCCAGTTTCTCAGCCCATTTATTGTCCTAAGAAAAACAGTCTCCACTCCAGTTGGAAAAAAAATGTCACTCTTGGCTTCAGAAAGGCCCAAGAATAAAACAGAAGAGGGCATGGTGGATTTCAGAATGGTCATGTTTGAGATTGGTTTAGTAGAGTGTGGTGCAGGTTGAGAGCGAGGTAGCTCACCAATGCTGGGGATTGTGCCCGGCTTGGAGCAGCAAAATGAGCAGAGCTGTGAATCAAAGTTCATTAAGAGAGCTATTGTGTGTGGAAATAACTCAGAAAGAGGGATAAAATTCAAAGGAGCTATCACAAGAAAGAACACTCACTTTAAGTCAATACAAGATTATGTCAAAAGCAAGTATTTCTGAATTGTTCACACTGCTGCAAAAAATTAAATATAAGACATTTGGAAGTAAGGCTTTTTAGAAAACTTTTAAATTCTGCTTGCATTTTTTCCCCTTGCTGCACTCAGTCAACACACAAAACATCTAAGGTAAATATCTAATATCCAAACTAAATACAAACAAATTGTTATTTAAAAGAATAAAAAAATTAAAATATCAAACTATCAAAACATGTAAAATATATCAAAAATATATTCAGTCAACACAAAATATCCAAACCATAAATAAATAAATAAATATATTCAAAAATATCCAAATATATATTGAAAATATTCATAAAACCAAATATAAAAAAAATGCAACCCCCCCCTAAAAATATATCAAAAATAAAATAAAAAATATATCACTCAGCGAGGGGGAACAATTAAAATGAGCTGTAGTATAGTGAAGAGCAACAAAGGTCGGGGGGGGGGGATAAATAAAAAATAAAATAAAAAACAAATTAAAAGGAATTACTCGCCACAGAAGTCCAGCCCACTTTCTGCAGCAGCAGCCTCTGAACTGGCTCAAACCAGTTCCAGGCTGCTTCTGTGTCTTCTGCTCCCAACCACCCTCCTCTTCCAAAGAAGGGAGGGGGAGAGAACTCCTCAGGGTTCTGAATGGTTTTTGGGCACCTGGAAAAGGCGCCTTAAAAACTACCCTAATTGGCTGGGTTGCTCCATAGGAACCCATGTCTTTGTGCCCTGGCCCTTTCTCCAGCCCCTCCCCTTTGTTTCAGCATTAGGGATGGGCAAACATGGTTCGGAATTCGGGCCAAACTGTTCAGATGACCGAACCAAACGTCCGAACCGAATGCTCGAATGGCTGAACAGTTCGGAAAAGTTCGGATGAGTTCGGGGGTGGGAAAAACATGACTGGAAGGTGGGAAAAACGTGACTGGAAGTGGGAGGCAGCTGAGGAGCAGACTTCCTGGCACCAGGGGTGGAGACCCGGGGTGGTTTCAGGGTCAAACAAACAAACAAAAATCGAATTCAGTTTCAGTATCGATAGCGCTATTTTCGCTTGTTCAGCCAACTTTGGCCAAACCAAACTCCGTCGAACCGAACAGCCGAACCCGAACTTGGATTTTGGACCCAACGACCGAATGTCCGAACATCCAAACCGTGTTCTGTTCACCCATCCCTATTCAGCATGCTGATGCCCTGCAGTCGTCCATCATGGACATTTTCCGGACATCCGCACATCAAAAGCGAAGAGAAATGCACTCCCGAGGCTGCTGCTTTGGCCCTTCCCCACTGCTCCCTCCATCTCACCTCCCTCTGATCAATCAGAGCTGGCCATGCAGGCCCTGCAGATGGCCCACCCCTTCTCACATGCCCCCATGTCTCTCTCCCTCCCATTCCTCTCCCCCACCCACTCCAACTCCAAACTGGACAGTCATGGCTGGTTACTTTGCACAGGCACAAAATCACATAGCACTGAAAGGCCCTGTGTGCTTTTGCACATGCTCCTCAGCTTGGACACGCGTTAGCTGTTTCAAATCTCAGCATGCCCAACCTGAGGAGCATGCACAGATGTGCACAGTGCCTTTCAGTGATCTGTGCTTTTGCACGTGTATGGAAAGCTTCTGCCACCAATTTCAGGGCTACTCCTTCAGCACTGATGCGAGGGAGGGGGCAGTCACCACATGCTGCCAATTTCAGCACTGCTCTTGCAACACTGAATTTGGCGGCAGCAGATGCACCAGGGGGCTTGGTGAGTTGGTACCCCAGCACCCCTGGGAAGAAACCACCCTGTAACAGAGTCACAGGAGGCTTCTGGTGATAAGCAGAAGAAAAGCCACAAAACACTAATAGCCAGAATCTAACTAGACAAGGAGCTCAGAGCTGTGACTCACCTGAGACTGCCCCAAGTAAGGAGCAGCTGCTACGCAAGTCTGAACAGGTATCAAGCAAAGAGCTAATCTCTCAGCCCTTTCTTTCCCTCCGTCAGGAAACGCTTTTCACCTACATCAGCTCAGGTAGGTTCCAGAGCAGAGCTTCTTGCCTGGAAGGAACCCTTGTTCTGGCCCTGAATCCAGAGTGACAGCCCCAGAACAATTAGACCTCAACTTATGCAACTGGTAGGAGGAGGGGAAAAAAATCAAAATTAGGGAAGGACCATGAGAGTCGGTTTGTCGAAAGCCAGTGTGGTGTAGTGAATAAGGTGCTGCACTTGGACCTGGGAGGCCAGGGCTTGAATCTCACCCTAGCTAACGAGCTCACTGGGTGGTCTTGGGCAAGTCACAACCTCTCAGCCTCAGTTCCCCATCTGTAAAATGGGAATACGTGTGTGTGTGTGTGTGTGTGTGTGTGTGTGTGTGTGTGTGTGTGTCTTTCTCCGTGTGTTCCCCTCATCCTTGTCCATCTTAGATTGTAAGCCCACTGGTCAGGGAGCTGTCTCTGGAAAAAAAAAAATCTGTTACTAAAGTGCTGTGTACATCTAGTCATGCTATAGAAACGATAACTAGTAATATCTGTCACCAGGGTTCCCGGTTTTCCATTTAATATGGAAAACCAGAGAAAAATGCAGAATTCACATTTTATCGCAGAAAAACATGGAATTCCTGTTATAGCAGAGAAAAACACGGAATTTCAGGTTTTCCTTGGGAAATTCTGCCTGTAAAAACTCACTGGCGGGGCATTTTTAGATGAGTGGGGGAAATCTAGTGGATTGACAAATCTGTTCTTTAAAAAGCCACGCGGGGAGTGTTTACATGTATTGGAAATCGCCATCCTCCATTAAAAACAGTGGCACCCGGCAGCTGATGTATTATTTTTATAACTGTATTTGTAAAACACAAGGTTTTACAAATCTGGTTTTAAAAATAAACCACGGGTTTAAAAATAAATCTAGTGGATTGATAAATCCATTCTTAAAAAAGTCACGCGGTGAGCTTTTATACATACCAGAAGTCACTGGCCAACATTGAAAACTTGGGTTTTACAAATTCAGTTTTAAAAAGCATGCGCGAGCCACCAGGTGCTGCTGTTTTCAATGGCGGCCAGTGACTTCTGGTACGTGGAAAGTTAAACGCTCCCCACATGACTTTTTAAAGAGCTGATTTGTCAATCCGCTAGATTTCCCCACTCATCTAAAAACACCCCACCAGTAAGTTTTTGCAAGCAGAAATTCCCCAGGAAAACCTGGAATTCTGTGTTTGTCTCTGGTTTTTCGTATTAAATGGAAAACCAGGAACCCTGGTGACAACTACTACTACTACAAAGTTTTACAAATCTGGTTTTAAAAATAATGCGCGAGCCACCAGGTGCCGCTGTTCCGGTGCATGCAAATGCTCCGCGCACGACTTTTTAAAGGGTGGATTTGTCAATCTGCTAGATTCCCCTGCTCATCTAAAATTGCACTTGGTGCGGGATATAGTTTTATTTTGTTATTTGAGTGGCAGTGACAACCAGTGCACCAAATTGTCACCAAAAATTGAAGAATTTGCAATAAACACTAATTTTAATGGCCAAAAATTGCAGATTTTGGCATGTTTAATCAGAAAAGTTAGGGCTTTTTTCAGAGAATTTCCAAATTTTTGGCAGAGAAAACTAAGAACCCTGATTGTTACCTCTCATGGTTTTGAATACTCTGACACTCCCATAGACCAAAATGGGAGTGTCAGGATCAAAACAGTGAGAGGTTGCACCTTTCAAAACCTGTATGAAGATCCCAAATCTATGATCTTCAGCTCTTAAAAAGTTTGACCCTGTGAGGAAAATTGGGGAGAAAGGAAGGTTTCATCATTCAAGATAACAGGAAGGCTTCAAAACCAAATACAGGCCTCCTAAACAGGGACATTAAGGAGAACTGGTTCATTGTACCCAATGTATAGGTAGCAGCTGGCTCCTATGGGTTCACACAGTGAAACCCTATATGTCAGGACAAACCTCAGCATCCCAGATTTCCTAGTCCACCTACAATCTTTCACTGAATCTGCTTTATATCCAGCAGAGGAATTCGGAGCATAGAGCTTAGGCCTAGGCCAACTGCAATGTGCCCCACATGGGTGGGGGGAGCATTGAAAGAGGCTGTATTCATATGGGGATCTTCTCCCCCCCCCCCCGTACTCTTGTTATGGGAGTTCACATTTGTTCACTTTAATTGTTCCCACATTCCCTCTTCCATTTCAAAAGTTTCCTCCCCCACTTCAAAAGTTCCTTTGTGTGTTTTCACACAGACATGGGGGTGCTCACCCCTGGAGTAAGTCCTTTAAACTGACAGCCTGCCCAGGAGTGAAACGGGGCAGCTGTCTATGTGAAGACATCCTTTGTGTACTGCTGTGGCTGCTAATAACTATCCCCCCTGTATATCAGGCATTATACACAGGCGGGGGGCATTTCTTGTCAACAATACAATCCTGGCAGGCAATGGACGGTTCATCTCCTGAGAGAGGAATCACCTTTATCACCTCCCACAGAAATTAAGGCTAACTCTGATAGGTCAATTAATCCCTTCACATATTACGAGAAATGTGTGTGATTGATTTAGACCCATTGTTCAACCTTGCTTTCCAGTTTAAGAGAGAATGACTCCCTTTCCAAAACACTCACAGTGGCCTCTTCTCTCAACCCCCAGCCCTCCTCTGCCGAGTTCATATGTGCACGCACATATTCCAGGCCTGTCATAGCCCCCATTTTTCTCTCCTGTAGCCAGTTTCTCTCTGCAGTTGTCAGCCCAAGCAATGGATTCAGCACAAAGCCAGTGGCAGTGAGAAGCAAGGCCTCAGTGAAGAAGCCACATCATCTGAGTCTCCCAGCATCATTCATAGAGCTGGAAACAACCCTAAAGATTATCTAGTCCTTCCCCTTGCCACTAAGCAGGATTCACTGTGCCTACACCATGCCTGAGAGATGTCTGTCCAGTATGTTTCTAAAGACCTTCCATGATGAGGGCCCACAACTTCCTCTGGCAAATTATTCCATTTCCTCAAGTCCTATCCTCAGTGACTAGACAGAACAGCTAAACACTATGTTGCTTATAGCAGTCTTCCACATATTTGAAAACTGTTGTCAAGTCCCCCCTTAATCTGTTTTTTTAGGCTAAATGTTCCCAATTCTTTCAAACTCTCCTTAAAGGTCTTTCCCTCCAACCCCTTTGGATTTCCTCCTTATGATTATACTGGGCTAACACTAATCAGCTATCTCATCCCTACCAGCCCAGTATGGTCCCTGGATGGCTGCTGGACCAGTTCAAGTGGTCCGCTCTCGGAGGCAGATGGAACTGGAAAGGTTCCAGATGCTCTCAGTGAGTTACCTTCAAACCTTGACGGCTGTTCACTTGATGACCTTGTAACCTTATGGAACACTCTGTTGACTGAGGCCATCAACCGGACAGATACTAGATGTCTACTTCCCAGGCATTAGCTTCACAGCCCCCTGTGGTACACAGAGGACCTGAGACAACTGAAGCAGATGGGAAGGCGGTTAGAACAGCGGTGGGACCGCACGCACATTGAAGACGACAGATAAAGAGTCAGTTTGAAAGTGTATGTCATGGCTGTGAGAGCAGCAAAGAAGAGGTTCTTTGCTTCCCGACCCTCACCGTGTCCGTGAAGTCTCATACAGCTGAGATTTTCCGGGTGGTGAAGGGGTTGGTCAGTCCAGCCTCCCTCCGCCTGGAGCTGGAGTCTTCCAGTGCTCGCTGTGACTTATTTATGTATTATTTTGTGGATAAAATTGCTCTCATTCACCACGACTTTGACAACATATTTATTGCAGGTGGGGAACCAGAGACTGCAGAGACCCCGTTGTGTCCAGTTTTTTTGAATCAGTTCCAGATGGTGTCACCCGCTGATGCGGAGGGAGTCCTGGGGGCTGTGAGAGCCAGATCTTTTGAACTGGATCCCTGCCTGTCCTAGCTGGTTAAGGCCAGCCAGGAGACGGTGGGACTGTTGGCAGGGGTGGTCAGTGCCTCCATTCAGGGGGGAAGAATGTCAGGAAGGTTGAAGAAGGCAGTGGTATGCCCTCTGCTCAAGAAGCCATCTCTTGACATTGACTTCCTTGCCAGGTATCAGGCTGTCTCTGACCTTCCATTTTTAGGGAAGGTTATTGTCTTGAGCTGGTGGTGGCCCAACAGCTCCAGGGGCACCTGGACTGCATCCGTTTTCTAGATCCTTCACAGTCCGGCTTTCACCCGGGTTATGGTACTGAGACTGCATTGGTGGCCCTGGTCGATGACCTGTGCCGGGAATTGGATCAGGGTCGATCCACTTTATAGATTCTATTATATCTATCAGTGATCTTTGACACGGTTGACCACAAGATGTATGGTGACTCGCTTGCAGGACTGAGCAGGGGTAGGTGGCACTGTTCTTGAATGGTTCCACTCTTTCCAGGGTAAGGCAGGGGTGCGTTCTTGCACCCCTGCTGTTTAATCTTTTCCTTTCGGACTTGCCTTTCTGTCTTTAAACAGAGGAAATTCATGCCCCCAAAATTGGCAATAGTCAGTTAGGACTCTTCCAGTTTGCTGACGACATTGTGTTGTTGTCTCAAACAGAGGCTGGAATCAAGAGGGCTGTGGATAGATTGTACGCCTACTGTCTAGACAATGGATTGGAACTCAGTTCATTAAAGACCAAAATCTTGGCGGTGGGCAGAAGGAAATTACCCTTTAGTTGGAGGGTGAGAGCTGGCAACATCAGCTTAGTAACATCCTTTACTTATTTGGGGATTTCTCTTAGCTGTAGAGCGACTTGGTCAATTCATCTGAAGGCATTACAAGCTACTAGGGTCCTTGTTAAGGCCTATAATATCTCAAAGGGGATTTTGGTTTCTGATATACTGAAAGTTTATAAAGCCAAGATTCTCCCCATGTTGCTTTATGGTATTGAATTGATTCCCTTTCCGAACATAATAATTTTGGAAAGAGTCCAGAATCTCTTTCTAAGGAAATTGCTCAAAGTGGGCCCAAGGGTCCCTGGGGCAATTTTAAGGGCAGAAACAGGGATTCCATCAATATCCCTGCTTGCTAAGAAGGCCTATATACGTTACTGGCTGAAACTGCTTGGTCAGGACGAGACAGTAACAACGCTCCAGTGCCTTAGAGAGGAGCTGCTTTATAACGGGATCCGTAACTATCTTTGGCTTTTATATCTAGTTCGCTTGATTAACGAAATAGGATTTTCTCTTGAGTATTTCTGTGGTAAAACCCTTTTGGGGATCAGGTCAGAGATCTTCCAGAGACGTCATGATATAGATAACCAGGATGCGATGTCAATAGTTCAATCATGGAAAGTGGACCACTTTTTGGGGGCCTTTAAGTTATTTACCAACAAAGAACCATACTTAGATTTATTGACAAACCTCAAACTTCGTAGGGCTTATACTCTCCTTCGTCTGCACCTTGTTGAGACGGCTGTGGTCGAAGGAAGGTGTAAAGGGATTCCACTTGACCAAAGACTATGTAGCTGCTATAAAGGTGTTGTGGAAACGGTCCAACATTTTCTTTTGGAATGCCCTCACTATTCCTCTCTAAGATTGGTATGGCTAGCCCCATACCTATCTCAGGATCAAACATTTGATTTAGAAGCCTCCTATGTTGAGCTCCTTAAGATACCACAGAAAGATGCTATAATAGCTTTGGCAACTTTTGTCTTGTTGGCCTCTAAAAGAGGGCTTGTATTAGAGGCTAACTGGCCTAAGGGGTGAGGATGGTTTACTAGCTGTTTGATTTGAAATATCATTTTTGTTAGCTAAATTATAAGGGTATTAGTATAAGACCCAAGACCTGGCCAAATATATCCAGGCTTCAGTTGGTTTATGGGGTCAATAACATTTTGTTATGTTGTATGTAAATGTATATGTATTATTTATTATTATTATTATTATTATTATTTATTTTATGTGTTGTACATATTTATTTTATATATTTATTTTATATGTTGGCATATGGTGAAAGCCATGCTATAATAAACAATTTATCTTATCCACTGTTTCCTGGCCGGAAGAACTCAGCATGTGGTGCTAGGGAAACATTCATCATCATCCCTGGGGCCTCACGTCCAGGGTCCTGCAAGGTTCCATTCTGTCCTGTCTCCTGTTCAATGTGTATATGCAGCCGCTGGGTGAGGTCGTGAGAGGGTTCAGTATATGGTGCCATCAGTACGCCAATGATACTCAATTATCTCTCTCTTTTTCATCCAATTCAGACCCAGTCTCGATGCTTACTTGGTGCTTAGCAGCTGTGGGGGACTGGATGAGGGAGAGCCTGCTGAAGCTGAATTTTGACAAGATGGAGGTGATGCTGGTGGGTAAAGGGGCAGGGGAGTTGGTGGCCCCCATAACTGATGGGGTTTGTCTCTCCCTGGTTCCACAGGTTTGAAGTCTAGGAGTCCTCCTCAATTCCTAGTTCTGCCTGGAGGCCCAGGTGGTGGCTGTGACGAGGAGTGCTTTTTGTCAATTACACCTGATACAGTGGCTTCGGCTGTATATCTTGGCCTCAGACATGGCCACCATCATCCATGCCTTTGTTACCTTGAGACTGGATTACTGCAATGCGCTCTATGTGGTGCTACCCTTGATGATGGTTTGGAGACTGCAGCTGGTGCAGAACACAACAGCTTGACTCCTTACGAGGGTGGGGCACCGAGAGCATATAATACCTGTGCTCCGTGCTCTGCATTGGCTGCCTATTGTCTTCTGGACCCAATTCGAGGTGTTGGTTTTATCTTATAATGCCCTATATGGTCTAGGCCCCACTTACCTGCAAGACTGCCCTACCCCCTGTGTTCTGGAGTGGCCCATTCAGTTCTCTGGGAGCGCCCTCCTTGAGGTCTTCCGGGTTTCACTTACAGGGACCATGGAAAAGGCATTTTCAGTGGCCGCCTCAAGGCTGTGGAACTCCCTCGCGGTGGAGGCCTGTTTGTCCTCAGAGCTCTCTTCCTTCCTCCATCGTTGTAAAACCTGGCTGTTCCATCAGGTGTTTGGGGGTGGGAGTGCGAGGGGGGATTGTTGGTTTTTTTTTTTTAGTATTTTAACCCCAGAACTAGCTATTTTAATAGATATATATTTGGTTTTATATTGTTGTTTTATATTGTTTTTATTATTGTTATTAGCTACCCCGAGGTGCTCGAGGCATGAAGGGGGCGGGATATAAAATGTTGTTAAATAAATAAAATAAATAAATAAAACAAAATTACAGCAGCCCATCCCTGAAGGAGCCCCATGTACACACCTTATTCTTATTTGCCTCTGATATCACTTGCCAGAAAGCAAAGCAGCAGGCAGGAGCTCCGATGAAAGGGAATTTAATTGCTTCAAATTCTATTCAAGGGCCCAGCTTTAATGAAAAAGAAAAAGCCCTTGAATGGACTGGGGAGATTTATGTGCCTCAGCAGCTTGTAGTCAGCCCCATCACCTCCAGTCTCAACCCTCCCTTGCCTCTCCTCCAGGGCAGTTGGATGTGTTGAAATGTTTGGGTGTCTCTTGAGGCCTGAGCTAATCCTCATTGCTAACCCAACAACATGGAGGAAATTGGCTTCAATTAAATGTGTATGGTTTAATTTTCCTCTGAAGGACAGAGCAGTGCAAAAGTGGCTGCTTCGTGCAAGCACCAGGCACTGACTGGGCAACCAGATAACCCAGAAGGGAAAGGAAACAGGGTCATCTCTTAGCATAGCAGCCCAAAATAAGAACTGAGCTCAACCCTTGGCCCAAATCTTGTAGTGGGTTCTGAAACCTTAGGACAACCTGAGTTTGACTTGTCCCCTTCGCCGCCGCATGTCGGCGACGGGGTTATTGTCCCGCCCCCTCCATGAGAGGGAAGAGACAGGACGGAGCTTGTTGCCGGCGGAGCGCGTTAGAGCGCTCTGGCCGGAGAGTCTGTTGCCGGGCAGACTGCGCGCGGCGGGAAAGACGCCGCGCCGAAATCGAGGACAAGCCCCGCCCCCTTTAGAAGGGGCGGAGCAGTTCCTGGCCGCGTGGCGGCAGATCGTCGGGGGAGAGCAACGCAGCCCCACCCACCTCACCTCTGGCACTGTGGTAGTTACTGGTTGCCCTTAGGGAACCGAAGGGGAATTTTAACGACTAACCTGATTTAGGGTCGTTTGTTTCGCCCCTTCAACAGTGCAGATTAGGCTAAATAGGTTGTGATTGGCAATTGGTAATTGGCTAATATTAATTATAAAATACCGATCTGGAAATGATATTCATACTAATTTGACAACACATACAGATATATATGTGAATTGGAACAATAACATTAAGAGAATTTTACTTTTCAAGGGGTACGATTGTCGCACTCAGCGGGGGTCCAGTATGGTTTGGTAGGTTAAATAGGATAGGAATTGATTAAACGAGTCATCTCCTTAAGAGATGGGGAGGTGACACCCAGTGCTAGGCGCAGGCAGCACGCACTGGGGTTATTCCCCGGGGAGGGGTACTGCAGTTCGGTCAGTAAGTACCTGCACGGTCTGCTGGCTGAGCGGGTACTCACCTCCTTACTCAAGCCCACTGTTGGGACGCTCCCCCTTTCGGCCAGAGCCAGGGTGCTGTCGAAGGGGAGCCTTGTTGGTGTTGGAACTGGCACGGGAAGGCACATCCCGGCCAGCGCCCAGTTTATAAGAATCAGTTAGCTAATCATACTGGACCCATATTGCTTGTGCAATCACCCACCGTCTTTGAATTGGTTGAATAAAGAGTGCGGCCTGATTTAATCCAGCACTTGGTCTCTGTGTCTTATTGGGGGGTGCGGCGACAAGTCCCCTTCGCCGCCGCATGTCGGCGACGGGGTTATTGTCCCGCCCCCTCCATGAGAGGGAAGAGACAGGACGGAGTTTGTTGCCGGCGGAGCGCGTTAGAGCGCTCTGGCCGGAGAGTCTGTTGCCGGGCAGACTGGGCGCGGCGGGAAAGACGCCGCGCCGAAATCGAGGACAAGCCCCGCCCCCTTTAGAAGGGGCGGAGCAGTTCCTGGCCGCGTGGCGGCAGATCGTCGGGGGAGAGCAACGCAGCCCCACCCACCTCACCTCTGGCACTGTGGTAGTTACTGGTTGCCCTTAGGGAACCGAAGGGGAATTTTAACGACTAACCTGATTTAGGGTCGTTTGTTTCGCCCCTTCAACAGTGCAGATTAGGCTAAATAGGTTGTGATTGGCAATTGGTAATTGGCTAATATTAATTATAAAATACCGATCTGGAAATGATATTCATACTAATTTGACAACACATACAGATATATATGTGAATTGGAACAATAACACTAAGAGAATTTTACTTTTCAAGGGGTACGATTGTCGCACTCAGCGGGGGTCCAGTATGGTTTGGTAGGTTAAATAGGATAGGAATTGATTAAACGAGTCATCTCCTTAAGAGATGGGGAGGTGACACCCAGTGCTAGGCGCAGGCAGCACGCACTGGGGTTATTCCCCGGGGAGGGGTACTGCAGTTCGGTCAGTAAGTACCTGCACGGTCTGCTGGCTGAGCGGGTACTCACCTCCTTACTCAAGCCCACTGTTGGGACGCTCCCCCTTTCGGCCAGAGCCAGGGTGCTGTCGAAGGGGAGCCTTGTTGGTGTTGGAACTGGCACGGGAAGGCACATCCCGGCCAGCGCCCAGTTTATAAGAATCAGTTAGCTAATCATACTGGACCCATATTGCTTGTGCAATCACCCACCGTCTTTGAATTGGTTGAATAAAGAGTGCGGCCTGATTTAATCCAGCACTTGGTCTCTGTGTCTTATTGGGGGGTGCGGCGACAAGTCCCCTTCGCCGCCGCATGTCGGCGACGGGGTTATTGTCCCGCCCCCTCCATGAGAGGGAAGAGACAGGACGGAGTTTGTTGCCGGCGGAGCGCGTTAGAGCGCTCTGGCCGGAGAGTCTGTTGCCGGGCAGACTGGGCGCGGCGGGAAAGACGCCGCGCCGAAATCGAGGACAAGCCCCGCCCCCTTTAGAAGGGGCGGAGCAGTTCCTGGCCGCGTGGCGGCAGATCGTCGGGGGAGAGCAACGCAGCCCCACCCACCTCACCTCTGGCACTGTGGTAGTTACTGGTTGCCCTTAGGGAACCGAAGGGGAATTTTAACGACTAACCTGATTTAGGGTCGTTTGTTTCGCCCCTTCAACAGTGCAGATTAGGCTAAATAGGTTGTGATTGGCAATTGGTAATTGGCTAATATTAATTATAAAATACCGATCTGGAAATGATATTCATACTAATTTGACAACACATACAGATATATATGTGAATTGGAACAATAACACTAAGAGAATTTTACTTTTCAAGGGGTACGATTGTCGCACTCAGCGGGGGTCCAGTATGGTTTGGTAGGTTAAATAGGATAGGAATTGATTAAACGAGTCATCTCCTTAAGAGATGGGGAGGTGACACCCAGTGCTAGGCGCAGGCAGCACGCACTGGGGTTATTCCCCGGGGAGGGGTACTGCAGTTCGGTCAGTAAGTACCTGCACGGTCTGCTGGCTGAGCGGGTACTCACCTCCTTACTCAAGCCCACTGTTGGGACGCTCCCCCTTTCGGCCAGAGCCAGGGTGCTGTCGAAGGGGAGCCTTGTTGGTGTTGGAACTGGCACGGGAAGGCACATCCCGGCCAGCGCCCAGTTTATAAGAATCAGTTAGCTAATCATACTGGACCCATATTGCTTGTGCAATCACCCACCGTCTTTGAATTGGTTGAATAAAGAGTGCGGCCTGATTTAATCCAGCACTTGGTCTCTGTGTCTTATTGGGGGGTGCGGCGACAAGTCCCCTTCGCCGCCGCATGTCGGCGACGGGGTTATTGTCCCGCCCCCTCCATGAGAGGGAAGAGACAGGACGGAGCTTGTTGCCGGCGGAGCGCGTTAGAGCGCTCTGGCCGGAGAGTCTGTTGCCGGGCAGACTGGGCGCGGCGGGAAAGACGCCGCGCCGAAATCGAGGACAAGCCCCGCCCCCTTTAGAAGGGGCGGAGCAGTTCCTGGCCGCGTGGCGGCAGATCGTCGGGGGAGAGCAACGCAGCCCCACCCACCTCACCTCTGGCACTGTGGTAGTTACTGGTTGCCCTTAGGGAACCGAAGGGGAATTTTAACGACTAACCTGATTTAGGGTCGTTTGTTTCGCCCCTTCAACAGTGCAGATTAGGCTAAATAGGTTGTGATTGGCAATTGGTAATTGGCTAATATTAATTATAAAATACCGATCTGGAAATGATATTCATACTAATTTGATAACACATACAGATATATATGTGAATTGGAAGAATAACACTAAGAGAATTTTACTTTTCAAGGGGTACGATTGTCGCACTCAGCGGGGGTCCAGTATGGTTTGGTAGGTTAAATAGGATAGGAATTGATTAAACGAGTCATCTCCTTAAGAGATGGGGAGGTGACACCCAGTGCTAGGCGCAGGCAGCACGCACTGGGGTTATTCCCCGGGGAGGGGTACTGCAGTTCGGTCAGTAAGTACCTGCACGGTCTGCTGGCTGAGCGGGTACTCACCTCCTTACTCAAGCCCACTGTTGGGACGCTCCCCCTTTCGGCCAGAGCCAGGGTGCTGTCGAAGGGGAGCCTTGTTGGTGTTGGAACTGGCACGGGAAGGCACATCCCGGCCAGCGCCCAGTTTATAAGAATCAGTTAGCTAATCATACTGGACCCATATTGCTTGTGCAATCACCCACCGTCTTTTTAATTGGTTGAATAAAGAGTGCGGCCTGATTTAATCCAGCACTTGGTCTCTGTGTCTTATTGGGGGGTGCGGCGACAAAAACTTCTCTTCAGCAACTGTCTGTCTGCATGTTCCCAAGTTCTGTCTGAATAAGCTATCCACTTCAGAAGAGAACCAAAAGGTGGCGGAGAGGGATAAGGTTACTTCCTTCTTAGAAACTTTTGATCCAAATCAGGTGCGACAAAAGGATTCTCTGGTTCCTTTCCAATGTAGTGTCACCCCTTCTGGCAAAAAAAATAATAGGGCCAGGTTTCCCAGTAACTCTGGAAAATCAGGGCTTCACTTGAAACCCAGTGATGATACTTCAAAACCTGGAGACTTTCTGTCAAACCCAAAGTCGGAGGTAACCCAAGAGACGGGGCATAAACCCTCTCTAACCAGCATTGCCCAGGGCAACACAGGCCTCAGGAAGAGACAGGATTCAGTTTCATTAAAGAAACTGCCCTTCAGCAGAGACCTTAAACTACTCTACTCCAACCAAGCCACTGTCTAATTGACCAAGAAAAAATTCTAAACCCGTGGTGCTCCAAGGAGATGAATAGACTAGTGCTGAAACTCGGTCCTCATTTTTCCTCAGAAAACACCAAGAATTAGAGCATTCAACTTGATTTTCCAAGTTCCACAGTTTCTAGGATGGGCTCCCGAAACTTCAGAAGTTGGAAAATCCTTGGCTGAGTGCAGGGAAGGAGTCCAGAGACCAGCATTAGGCCCGTGCTCCCCCTTCTCTGGCCACTGCCGGCAGGGGAGGGAATAGGGCAGTGGGGGCTAGGGAAGGGAGGGTGAGGGCCTAGCTGGCAGCCAGGGGTGGGGTGCTTAGGGGGGGCATCAGCAGGCCATCTTAGGGTGAGCTTAGGGGCAGCATTAGCAGACCAGTGTCATTTTAAAAAAGGGCTGTGCATGCTCAGTGGGTTGTTTTTTTTTTCAAACTTACTAGCGTGGAAAAGGGAATGTAAGTAAACCACCCTGACCCACCTTTTAGGCCCCCCACTCTCCCTAACCACTCAGACCACCCCTAACCCCCCTGCTAGGTCCCCAGCTCTCCATTAATTACCTCCAAATCTTCTCCCCCAGCCTCAAAACTTGGTCGAGTATTTGCCAAGGGTCCAAGGAGTGGCCCAAAACCTCAGGTTGCTCTGAGGGTCCACTCGCAAGGTTTATTTATTAATTATTATTATTATTATTATTATTCAGAGCAGCCCTAGATAGATACTCCTAGATCCTTCTAGCAGCCTCAGTACAATAGACAGAGCAGCCAAACAGCTACAGGGCATGAAGGAGTCATCACTGGTTCAGGCCTACTTCCAAGTCAATGGTTCTAGCCTGGGACACAAACAGAATTTTGTCAAGTAGGGCCTGTACTCTGACCTCTGGCAACCCACCCCTTGATGCTCTTCACTTTGTCCTCCTCCTCCCCTTCCCAAGCACAGGCTGGAACAGGGGCTATTCCACCCTTCTGGTTCCTAGCTCTGCCTCCCTTTTCTGCTGGTGTCAGACTCTGCCTCCATGTGGAGAGTATAAGCTTGACCTGCTGGCGATATGTCTCTAGCCAAGGCAGAATTTGCACCCCTGGTTCTAGCATCCAAATGAGATGTTGCTTGTGGGAGAATGGCTCCCACATCTGTCTGAAGAGCAGGCACGTTGTGTCGGTAGATGAAAAGGCAGAGACTGGGTCCATCGGTGCCAGTGATGCAAGCTGGTTCCAGGTGAGGGCGAGTCCCACCTGAGGGATGCTTGCTGGAAGCTGTCTCCACTATGAGTCTGGGGAGAAGTGCCCAGTCTCAAACCACATCTCTTGGCAAACAGATCATCAGCTTGTGTGTGTCATCCATCCTGCTGGCTCACGCGCTCCCTCGTGATTTATGTTGTCGTCTCTTTCTCTCATGCCATCAGTGAACACTGATAGATGGTCCCTTCTCCCTGCTCCTGCCATCCCCTTGTGCAGCAATGAGCCATTAATTCTCTGCCAGTGTAAACCTGTCTGGCCTCCGAGACTTTAATTTTGCAAAAGCATAAACACCTTTATAATCTGTCTGTCTTTATCTATCTAACTAGCTCTGGAGTGCTCCCGTCCTCCGTTTGTTTGTTTCAGGTTATCTAGGGTAATGGCAGGGTTGTGAATTCGAGAGGAGAGTGGCAGCCCTGCTGCGAGAGCCAGCTGGCAGGCCTTTCAAATATTAAACGGCTGGGTCGACCTGAAAAAATACAGTCAATATCTGAATCTGGCTGCTCTGTACTCACAAGCAGGAAACACACCAGGGGTTTTTCTTCTGGCTGCAAAAGTCATTGGATATGGCAACAGGCATCTTCCTACTAGCACAATTACTCTGAGGATCAAAATCTAAATCCAATCAGCCAGGGCATTCAGATCTAAGGGTGCAATTCATTCCTGTGGAGGGAGACAGCAGAGAGACTGTGCACAAAATGAAACTTGGGTATTAATGAATGGTTGTTAGGCCCTGCTGGTCTTGAACCCTTGTCTGTTTCTCTCTATCACTAGGCTTCTGAATAGTCAGCTTAATCCACACCCTCATTGGTTGCCCTGGGATATATAAGGACACGTTGCTGGCTTGCCTGATTACCACCTATACCTAGACTTGCAGAGTCGCAGATTCAACAAAAGGGAGCCCTCTGCCTGTGGGCAGCTGCTGAAGGTCATTAAGTGGCCGGGAGAGGGGGGCTTGTGTAGGTCTCTTCTTGTTTGTCTATCAGTAGTTTTATTCTTTTATGGAAGTGGGATTTGGGGACTCGGTTGTTTTAAATGGAGTGGGTTGATAAATGAGATGTTAGTGGGCACAGCTGGATTAGGAGAAATTCCACAGCCTCTCAGTGAGAGGGTAGTGATATGGGGAGGATGGGGGTTTTCTGAATTTGTCAAGAGAAACCCCCTCGGTGAGAGTGAGGGCTATGTGCAGAGTGGGTATAGGGTGGGGGTTAGAGAAGTTGGGGTTTGTGTCTTAGCCCCTCTGTGAGAGAAGGGGCTTGGGCACAGGGGTAGGGGGTTGGGGCCCATGCCAGGGCTCCCCTGTGAGAGGGGGGGATATGCACAGGGGATGAAGATTTGGGAGTTCAGTGAAATGGGGGATATGGATATGGTTGGGATGAGGTAGGTGTTTCCTTTTGGGGAAGGTTGTCCTGGGTTGGAGGAATTGGGGTGGGGGTGGGTGTTCCTGGCTGCTTCTATTGCTAATCTGCCTCTGGGGATGCCAGGCTCGGGATGTAATCTCCAGCCACTCTTCCTCCTATGGCCTGGTTGTCTTTTTGAGGCATGCTGGGCTCGTTGGATGGGGACTAGTCATCAGGAGCCAGAGAGAGGGGACTCTTTGGGAGAGGTAGAGAGTGGGGCAGCCATCGAACCAATTGGCTTTGTGTTGGGCATGAGTATGTATGGCTGGGGGGAAGAAATACCAGCATCAGGAGAGGCACCTATCGTCTGTTCCTGTATCCTACTTCCCTCCTATCTTGGGATATTTGGGGGCTGAGGCTGGTGGGACTACTACCACATATCATTTTTATAGTACTACCAGGCGTAGTAGTAAAGCAGTGCTTTACAGCCATAGATTTTCAAAGACAGATCCCTGCCAAGTGGCCTTACAATTTAAGATGGACAAGGGCGAGGCAAACACAGGGACAGACAGACAGACACACATTCCCATTTTTTACAGATGGGGAACTGAAGCTGAAAGGTTGTGACTTGCCCAAGGCCACCCACCGAGTTCATAGCTGGGCAGGATTTGAACCCTGGCTTCCCAGGTCCAAGTCCAGCACCATATCCAGCCCACTACATCAATCTGGCTCTCTAGGATGAGATATTTATTTATTAATTAATTGTTATTATTAATGTATTTATTTATAGCACCAGCAATGTACCTGGCACTGTACAATCTATAGTTACAGACAGGTCCCTACCCCTAAGGGGCTTACAATCTAAGAGAGGAGGAGGTAAACATTGGGATACACAACAGTATATTCATGAGGTTAAGAAGCTTCAGGCTCATGTGCTTCACTTAGTTACAGGGAATTAGATTCTGAGTTAGGGAGGGGAAAAGGACACAATTTCACTCATGCCGAGCTAGTGAGGGCCTGATGGAAGAGGTGTGTTTTCAGGAGGGATTTGAAAGTTGGGAGGGAAGGAGTGGAGCAAATGTATCCAGGGAGGGAGTTCCAGGCATGAGGGGCAGCAAGAGAGAAGGGATGAAGACGTTTAGAGGAGCAAAGGGTTCACGAGCAGGTGAGGGTGGGGGAAAGAGGAGGAGCGAAGCTTCCGGGCAGGAGCGTGATGGAATACAAGAGCGGAGAGGCCATGAAGAGCCTTGAAGGTGAAGACCAGGAGCTTGTGCTGAATGTGTTCACTAGGGATGTGCGAATGCAGTTTGGAAGTTCAGAGTTCGGACTGAACTCGAATAGTTCGGTCGACCGAACCGAACATTTGAACTGAACTTGAATTCGACTGAACTGTTCCACCGAATCTGAACCAGTTTGGAAGGCCAAAAAAACTGGTTTTGAATGTACGAACTCGGTTCGGATGTTCGGAATTTGACTGAACTCGAATAGTTCGGTCGACCAAACCAAACTTTCGAACTGAACTCAATTTTCAAATGGAACCAAATTTCCGAACTCGGTTCTTTTCACACATCCCTAATGTTCACTTTCAGGGAGCCAGTGTAGGTTGGAGAGGAAGGGCTGAACATGATCAAAGCGATGGGCAAAGTGGATGATTTTGGCTGCGGAGTGTTGAACGGAGTTGAGGGGGACCAGATCAGAGCAAGGGAGGCCAGTAAGAAGGAAACTGAAGTAGTCAAGGTGAGAGATGACTAAAGCATGGACTAGGGTTTTTGCAGTGGCAACAGTAAGACGGGACTAGATTTTAGCAATATTGTACAGAGCGAAATGACAGGATTTCGCAACAGCCTGGATCTGAGGCTTAAAGGAGAGGGAGGAATCAAAGATTAATCCCAGGCTACACGCTGGAGGGACCGGCTGGATGGTGACTCCCTCAATGGAAATTGAGAGGGAAGTAGGAGGGGAACGTTTCGGGGGCAAGATGAGGAGTTCAGTCTTGGCCATATTAAGCTTGAGTTGGCAATGAGACATCCAGGGAGAAATGTCAGCAAGACAATCAGTAATAAGATTCTGGATGGAGGGGGAGAGCGTGGGAGTGGAGAGATAGAGTTGTGTGTCATCAGCATAGAGGCGATACTGGAAGCTGTGACTTGCCCAAGGCCACCCAGTGAGTTCATGGTGAGAGTGGGGATTTGAACCTTGGCATCCAAGTCCAAATCCAGCACCTTATCCACTAGGGATGGACAAACAGAATGCTGTTCAGATGTTTGGACGTTCGGTTGTTTGGTTCAAAACTCGAGTTCAGCTTCGGCTGTTCGGTTCAGCGGAATTCGGTTCTGCCGAACTCAGCCGAACATTCAAAAAAGTGCTATCGGTACAGAAACCTAATTTTTTTTTTGGTATCAGTATTTTTGGCCCTTAAACCATCTCTGGTGTCCACCCACGGTGCCAAGAAGTCTGGTCCTCAGCTGCCTCCCCCTTCCAGTCACATTTTTCCCAACCAAAGTCACATTTTTCCCGTCCCCAAACTCATCCGAACTGTTCGGAAGTTCGAGCATTCGGTTCGGTCATCTGAACAGGCCGAGTTCAGGCTGAACTCCTGAACCGCGTTCGCACATCCCTATTATCCACTACACCACACCGGCCTCTGATTTGAAGCTTCTGCTGCTTAATACAAGATCAGTAGCTAATAAGGCATCAACCAACTTTGATCTTATTCTGGATGAGGCTGCTGACCTTGTGTACAGAGACCTGGCTGGATGAAGTATCTGGGCCTATGTTGTTCCAGATGGTGCCAGCCAGGTACTCATTGCAGCACCAGCCTAGGATTGAGGGCTGAAGGTGAGAGGCGGAGTGGTGGTGATCTGTAAAGACACCTTGGCCTTTCAACGGTATCTGGTGCTTGACTTATCCAATACAGAGTGTGTCCACCTTGTATTGGAATGGCCGGGGATAGATTGGGGATTTTGCTGGTGAACCAACCACCCCGCTGCATGGCAGATGCCCTGACCAAGCTGGCTGAGTTGGTCTCAAAGGTGGTCTTGAAGTCACCCAGACTTATAGTCTTGGGTGACTTCAACATGCATACTGAGACTAACCTTCTGGGACCAGAGCAGAAGTTCATGGCCTCCATGACAACCATGGGTCTACCCCAAATAATATCCTGCCCAACACATGAGTCAGGACACACATTGGATTTGATGTTTTGCTCCAGGCTGGAAACAGGGTTTCCGATTATTGAGGGTGTTGTTACAATACCATTAGGGATGGGACACCAGGGAGAATACCAGATACTGGATTTATCGGTATCGGATTTACCAGTATTGGCATACCGGTTATTTAACATTGGGCGGTTTACCGTTTTTTTTTACATTGCGGCCATTGAAGTCAATGGCCGCAATGTAAAAAAACAGTAAAGCAGCCAATGTTAAAAAACCAGTATGCCGATACTGGTGATTATCGGATTATTGGATTAATCCAATATACCCGATTATTGGGTGTATCGGATTTATCCGATACCAATATTCCCACCCCTAATTGTCATGGTCGGATCATTGCCTCCTAAAGGTCCAGCTCCCTGCCTTCCTATGCCCTTGTTGGGGTGGTGGACCAGTTAGGTTGGCCCACCTCCAAAGACTAATGGATCAAAATGGTTTCCAGAACTCTCGGAGGCGGGGTGTGTGTGGTGTGGTTAACCACTGACCTTAATGGCTACTCTATCAATGACCTGATCTCTTTGTGCAACAACAATATCCTGACCATGGCCATCAACACGTTTGCCCCCAGGCATCCATTCCCACTGCTGCAGCAGCATAGTTTCCCTTGGTATACAGGGGACCTGAGGCGACTGAAGCGGGATGGTAGGTGGTTAGAGCAAAGGTGGCGCTCGACTCACGCTGAAACCAACCAATTGTGGCATAGATCATTTTTGAAGGCCTATGCCATGACTGTAATGACAGTGAATAAGGGTTGCTTCTCCACTATCATAATGTCTGCAAAGTCCTGTCCTACGGAGCTGTTTGGGTGGTGAATGGCCTGGTTAATCTAGAAGGTCTTTCCCATAAACTAGAGTCATCGATTGCCTGCTATGACATTTTTCTTAATTACTTTGCAGATAAAATAACTCCTATTCACCGTGACATGGGTGCTGCTGTTTCAACTGCAGAATCAGAGTTTGGGGTTGTGGAAGCTCAGCTTTGATGTCCTGTTTGCTTGGATCAGTTTAAATTAGTATTGGTTACCAATGCGGGGAGTGTGCTTGGAGTGATGTGGGCAACCAGTCGTGAATCAGAAACTTGCCTGTCCTGGCTTGTGAAAGTCAGCCGGGAGACTATGGGGCTCTTGCTGGTGGGGGTTGTCAGTACCTCCCTTCAGGAGGGTAGGTTGTTGGACACCCTCAAAACTGCGGTTCTCTGGCCCCCATTCAAGAATCCATCTTTGGACATTGACTACCTGGCCAGCTACTGCCCTGTCTCTAACCTTGCCTTTTTAGGGAAGGTTATTGAACGTGTGGTTGCCCAGCAGCTTCAGGCTCACCTTGATGCTATCAGATTCCTGGACCCATTTCAGTCAGACTTTCATCTCGGGTATAGCATGGAGACTGCGCTTGTGGCCTTGGTTGATGATCTACGCCTGGAGATCTACAAGGGGAATTGTGCCCTGTTGATCTCATTAGATCTTTCAGCAGCCTTTGATACAATTGATCATGCGGTGTTGTTGAGGTGATTCCGGGACCTAACAGGAGTATGCAGTATGCTGGACTGCTCTTGAGTGGTTCCATTCCATTCATTCTGGTCAGGGAGGTCCCAGCAGGTGGTGATAGGAGGTTACTCATCATCCCCTTGGGGCCTCCCCTGGTGTCCCACAGGGACACATTGAACAATAGTCCATCTTGTCTCGACTATTGTTCAATGTGTACAATAGGCCGGTGACTGAAATCATTTGGAGGATTGGAGTGAGGTCCCATAAGTATGCTGATGACATCCAGCTCTACCTATTCCAACCCAGGCCCTGCAGTTTCGGTGTTTACCCAATGCCTGGCTGCTGTTGGAGACTAGATGAAGGTGAGCCAATTGAAGCTGAATCCAGATAAGACTAAAGTGATGATGACTGACTGATAATGTGACCTGGAGGGGATTGGGATCCCTGTTATTGAATGGGTCCACCCCCTCCGGTTACTCATGTTCACAGTCTTGGGGTGCTTCTGGACCTTCTGCTGTGCCTGGATCACCACATTGTGGTGTTGGCCAGGAGTGATTTTCACAGAATCCATCTGGTGAGGAGACTGAGTCACAATCTTTCTAATTCCAATTTGGCCACTGTCGTCCATGCTTTCATCACCTTGAGGCTAGACGACTGTAACGTGCTGTACATTACAGCACCTGCAGGAACCACAGATATCTCAGAACTGCAGTCTGCAGCACTGCAGCCAGCCCCAGACCAGTGGAGACTAGCTAAGCCAAGGAGATATGGTGAATTCCCAAGCCAGCAACCCCCCCACCCCACCTGCAACAAGTGGCACCCCTGAGCCATCACATGTCTCATTCCCCCTCTCCAAGCTAGCAACTTCCCCTGAACCCAATACCATGCCCCTTCCCCCAAACCAGTGACCCCTTCCTAAGCCAGAAACCCCCTCTAACCCATATCCATGCGCCGTCCTTACCTCCCCAAGCTAATGACCTCCCCATCAAGCCAGCTATATTCTTCACCCTCCTCCAAACTAATGCCCCCTCTTTTAAAATTGGTAGCAGACTTAGCAGAAGTTAACCACATTTTTTGTTCCTTATAGTCTTGTCCAACTGGTAGAACCTCACTGCACTTGCACTTCTTTGCCAAAATAACCCATACACACGGCCCCATGTTCATTATTCTTCCCACATTGGCAGCAATGGGGAAAATTCAGTGAACACAGGAAAGCTACAAATACATGTGAAAACGAAAAACACAAATACAAACACATATACAAACTCCCTGTGCATAGTCCTAATCTTCAACCTGAGCCCTGCAAATACTAAGGCCAGTCCTGTCCCTGACTACTGATTTTTCAACTCTGGCTGCTCATTCCTCATACTTTTTAGACTTTTTCATTCTTGACTTTGTGTGTGGGTTTCCCAGGTAAAGGCTCTCACTTTGATTCCAGATTCTGGCTCAGATCAAGCTTTAGCCCAGACTGCCACCAGACCCCTAACATGGTGTTTGTGCCAGCACTGCACATGAGGAGAGCTTCACCCTAAGTGAACGAGGGAGCTCTGCAGGATGATGATATGAGGAATGGGTTAAGTTTATTATTAGCCTAACCAGAGGGGGAACAGAAGGTCTCTGTATTATTATGGTGTAAAGTCAAGCAGGCACATAGGGTCTGGCCTATTTAGAGAAAGGCTTTTAAATGCCACCATAGAGGACAGAAAAAGCAGGAAGGGACAACCCTGCCCCCACCCACTTTGACAATTTCCTAGAGATGCTCAGTTCACTTCCAAAGGGCCCTGATACAAAGATGGTTTTCAGAGTGAGCATCATGGGTGGAGTGCTGGCACTGCCTCCACCCACTCTTAAAGCTTCCTTCCTGTTAGAGTTGCTGCCACTCGGGGGGGTACAGGGGGCTTGCTAAGAGCTAGGGTGGTGCCATTACCTTTGTGGGGGGAGGCTGAGGCTGGCTGGCCAGCCCCCCCCCCAGGACTGTCACTTAAGGAGACCCTACTTCCTTATCAATGGGGGGGGGGCATAATTGGAACATGAGCCCTAGCCAGCCAAAGCCTTGCTATGCCATTGGGGTAGATGGAAACACTAAGATCTGCTCCCTTCCAAATCTTGGGTATTATGAGTCCATATGGGCCACACCTAGTGCTGAAACTCGGTATTCAAAACCAATCTTTTTTTACTGAGTATCTTAGTATTAGACGTGCTTTTACCGAGTAACTAGGGAATCAGCTCGGTACTCAGAAAATGCTCGAATGAGCAACATACAGGGCTTTTCCTGCACCTATATAAGGGTACTTGGTACTCAGAAAATACTCATTACTCGGTTTTATTTTACCGAGTATTTTACTGATTACAAAGGACGAACACTTGGAGCCAGTCCTCAAAAACTCGGAAATACTAGCAAATAAAATTTTTACTGCTTGCTTCAGCCCTAGCCAAGCCTTCATCTTGAGTCTACTAGCCTGGACTGGCAATGACCTTGGGACTAGCGAAGCGGATCTTCCTTCCTGGGAACAGGTACTCTTTCCAGTATCATCACCATAGCAGAATCTGAACATAGTCAGTCAAACCCATCAAGATGGTGGGTTTGAGGGGGGAATTGTAAGAGAACTGTGACTGCTCCCAGCAGAAATCACTCCTCCCCCACACACACTTCAACAGACAACAAAGCTGCTCCCCCATCTTGATCTCATCACAGTCTGGCTTGTTTTCAAGGGGTAAATTTCATGCAAAGGCTTTTCTTGCTGGTTCAGCAAGCCGGAGCCACTGCCTCTTCCAGGAACGAAGCCCTTTGCTCAGAAATTCTCATGGTTAAATGAAACCATCCTGGAGACCCCCTGCAGTGTCTGCTTTGCCACCTCCAGGGGGGCACATGTAATCCTCAGGAAAGTGAGACACAGACAGGGAGCACAGATGGTCTGGAGTCTGAATATAGAGTCTGGTCACACGTGACGGCAACCTCCATTTGGCAGGCAAGGCAAAGGGCCTGATAGTGGAGCAATGAAATAGATCTTTGCTTGGGTTTTAGAATACGAAGAAGCTAATCATCACAGTGGGGAGCTTTGCCCTAAGTGAATGATGAGCTTTGCTGGGATGACATTACAGGAAGTGGGTTCAGTTTACTGTTAGCACTGGTGAAAACATCCAGATTGACAGCTCTGGAAACTGAAGGCTTCTGTGTTACTCTGGGGGACTTAGATGAGACAGGCGGAGTTTGTTAGGGGTGTGCAATTTGTATTGTTTTTATTAATTACAAAAACAAATGGAGCCCCATTTGTTTTCGTAGCTAAGGTAATGAAAACAAATGAATAAACAAATGGCATTAATTTGATTTAATTCATTTTTGTTTTGATTTTATTATTTTTATTTTATTAAAAATAATGGGGGGGGGAAATTAAATCCCTGCACATGTGCAAAATGGCCACCAGGACCATTCTGAGCATGTACACCCTTTCCAAAATGGTGCCAATGGTGCCGGTGCCATTTTGTAAAAAGTCCATGCAAGTGCCATTTTGTACATGTACAGTGATTTTTATTATTATTTTATTATTATTTTCAAATAAAATAAAATAAACAAAAATAGTAGTGTGTCACACAGAGATACTGGACTACAGGTCTAACAAATATGTAAAAGTAAAGGTTAAACATGTATGTAATGTAAAAGCTGAGAACTGGAAACTCACTTCATGCAATGGAAAGAGAGAAAGCCAGGCCGAATGTTTATTCGGATAAGCCTAGCACACCTCTCCAGGAGCCAGACAGAAACCATTCAGTTGCAAATGTATCTTTTCCTGCCTATGTGTCTGGAAGCAGAGTCCTCCTGGCGGGAAAGTCAAAGAAAGAAAGCTGAAAAGATATTTAAGGAAAGAAGACTTTTTCCCTAGAGCTCAGTTGGAAGCAGTTGGGAGAAGAAACTTTGCTGACTAACCAGCTAAGGACAAAAGACCAGCTTTAACTAGGGACTTACTCAAAACAGACTAGGATTACGTTATTTTCTTTTGTTTTATTTGCCACTCTGCGTTCAAACTATCTTTGTTTATGTAACCAATAAACTTTCTTTCTTACTAAGAAGTGCTTTCTGTTGTCTCACATTGGAGAACACGGCCTGAGTAACTCGTGCCCTGGAACACTTGCGAACCCAGAGAGAGAGTTTGAGAACGGGAAGCCTCTGGAACTTGGGTGACAAAAGTGTTGCCCCTTTGCAGGGCTGAATCAGCTAGAGAGAGAACTGATTCAGATGGGCTGCAAGAGAGGGAAACTGAGTCACCTAACCCAGAAACTTAGGGTAGTGGACCCCAACCCCATGACAGTAGAGTCCTTTATGAAAGCCCCCCAATATAAAGGTGTTGTTTTTTTTAGAAATGAAAATGAATGAATGAGGTGCCTGCTGCACACCCCTACTGTTTGTACATGGGGTCATCCTGCTCAGAGACAGACTTGCAAATGTCCCCATAGTGTGTATGTGTGGATAGATAGATAGATAATGTTACCATATTTATAGTAAGACCAGCTGCCTATCCATTCCATGCATCTGAGGAAGCCAATGTGTGCTGACAAAAGCTCATGCACTAATAAATATTTGTTAGTCTTTAAAGTGCGACTGGACTCTCTGTTCTTGTCCCCGTAGAGGTCAGGATATGTCATTCGCCCAAGTCAATGAAGTGTCAAGTAGCAAAATACCCAACACAAAAATACCTATATGAATATTTGGAACCGCAAATGAAGCAGGAAGCTAATACTGCTTCATATTCACCTTGTCAAAACAGGTACAAAATATGCAGATAATATTAATTTCATCTAGAACTGAAACAGGTAGCAGGTTAATGATTTGCAAATATTTGATGACCCAAATAATATCTGTGACCAAAATGGGTACTCTCACCCGTTTTTTCTGGCTATTCTCTTTGGTTTGTTTCCCCCCCGTTTGTTTATGTTGTTGTTTAGTCATTTCTTTTTTACAGCTACATTATTGCTCATACACGTTTGCCAGAAGTAGTGCCAATATTGCTGACATGATGTAGCTGAAATACCAAAATGAACCCAAACAGTTGAAATAACTAACCTGAAAAAGCCAGAAACTCAGAAAAACCTAAATGGAATAATCCAGATGGATGTCCAGTAAATGGATATTGGTTATTATTACCCAAACCTCCATGTTCAGGTACCATATATTCCACAGGCTTACCCTTTTGGGGACTGTTTCCGCCTTAGAGTGAAACGTCCTTAGCAATTCTTCCACTGAAGCTGCAAGTATGTAAAACCAGAAAGATCCAAGTGTAACCCTGCTCCCCTTGTCTTCTCCTGAGTGGTATAGAGCCTGGAGCAGGTGTATGTCCCCTTCTTCTCAAGGTGTTCTCCTGTCAACTAAAGGAGGCTTCCGGGGCCCTGGGCGTGGGTTAATTCCTCTCCCCACCCCCATTGTTTGGGACCTCCCCAGTGGGGAATCCCAAGTAACCAAGAAGGATACTGATGATTCCGTGTCTGGGGGAAGTCATGGTATAAAGGAAGGTACAAATTAGGGGCTTCCAACCAGGGAGTTCTCTACCTTACCAACTAGCCAGGGACCCAGAGACCACTTCTCAGGCAGCACTTTAACAAATGATCATAGGAGGATATCCCAGGCACTTTACTTCAGAATTACAAATCAAATTAAATGTTTATATATTTATATATAAATAATCTCAAATAAAAAAACATATAAAGCTTATACCAAAGCAATAAATACCCTTTCACCAGCTTTCCCCCCTCATAACAAGAGTGTCCAGAGTACAGCATTGCACAGCCTTTCACAGTTGTTTGCAGTGGACAGGAGCACTCAAGTGCAGGCTGATGGGAAAACCAACTGGGGTAGTAGGTTTTTTAGACCAGTCCAGGGGGTTCAGTCCCTCCCAGAGCAGTCCTCTCCTCACAGGGAGCTCTACCAGGCCTTCCCCTCTGTTGAGACACCAGTCTTTCCTCCACAGTCGCTAATTAGTCAGCAGTTGGGACTCTTAACCCACTCGTTTTCTCTGCTCAATTTCTTCTGACACAATGGCCCTTTTCACATAGACACTCTAAGACTGATAAAATGGGGGTTACATTTTATTATACATGTTGCAGGGCACCCACAGAGCACGCCTGAAGCCCTGCAACATGTATAATAAAATGTAACATCCATTTTATCAGTGTTAGAGCGTCTGTGTGAAAAGGGCCTATGAGGCGTCAAGCAATGATGGCAGCTCTGCGGTGTGCTGTTTAGCACCATAGCTCCTCTAGTGAGATCTTCTCCATTTCCCTCAGGCAGCCATCTTGTATTTTTTCTCCCTTCTCTCTCTGTCCTTGTCTGTCAGTGTCTGTGCTGAGCTAGCCCCCCAGTTCCCCTTTCTGGGTCTACTCAACTACACTGAGGCAGTCACTGGTGTCAGCTGCTCACTTGGCAGGGGCAGGGCCACATCCAAAACGGGGTGGGAAAGACCCAATGCTCATCCCGCTTTCTGATGTGGTTGCTCCCTGCTGCCCCTGGAAGCTCGTTTCTCCAGGTTAACAGGGCACCCTGAGCCCAAAGGCCCTGGGTCAAACCCTCGAATCTCTGAGCAAAACCCAAAGAGGTGGCAACCCTAATACTCAGGACTGACCTTTGCTGTGTTCTGGTCCCATACTCAGCCTTAATTCAATTCATTTCTAAGCTGAGGTAACACTCAACAGCAGCTCTTGCTAATGGACATGGTATTCTGAACATGCATTACATCAAAAGTACCATGTGTGCCACTCTTTTTAAACCTTTCATCAAGACCCAATTAAACATCCACTCATCACTGCTGTGCTTTTGACTATTTTTTGTTTTAAATAGCTGAATCAATTCTCTTATCTTTGATGGCTCCGGCAGCATGTATCTTTGATGGCTTAGTGCAACATTCCCCTTCTTTGAGTGAGGTCCTGTGGTTGTAATCCACTTAGCACTGAGCTATTACAAACACTGGGTAAAAACAGACATGATGGTGGCCTGCTGTGGCCTGGGATCCACCGGCACATGTGTTCACACACTGCCAGTTGTTGGCTCGGAACTGCCCCAGGGTGGGTAGGTCAGGGCTATGTGGTTCTTGGAAAACTCTGAGGACGCAACCCAGGCCAAGGGCTGTCAACAAACATCAACGCAGGCTAGCACATTTGTTTGCCCCCACCATTTCTGTTAAGTCAAAGCTTTTTTTACATGACTGGAGAAATTTGACTTAAGCAGACTCCAGTGTAGGTACGTTTCTTGGAGTCATTCTGACTTCTTACTGTACCACATCTGATCTAGGGCACAGGCCACCATGGCGGAGTATCATGGCAGGGGGCAGGACACTGGGCGTATGGCAGGAGCAAGGTGGTGGGATGGCTCTCTGGCCATGGGCATGTTAATTCTGTGCCCCTCCCTGACCTGGGGGTGGTGGTGGCTGATGTTTCCCACCCTGGGCTGAGCCAGAGAGGCGCTGCACGACCCGCACATCTGTTTTTACCCAGTGAAGACATACTTCAGTAGGGATGGGTGAACACAGTTCGGATGTTCGGAGTTCGGACCGAACTTGGTCTGTTCAGATGTCTGAACCGAACGTCTGAACCGAACTCCTTAATGACCGAACAGTTTAGTTGTGTTAGGATGAGTTCAAATGAGTTCGAGGGCAGGAAAAATGTCTTTTCAGGGGAAAAAATTAAGTTTCGGTTAAGTTTCGGTTTTGGTTTCATTTCAGTTTCGGTTGTGCTATTTTTGACCGTTTGGTCAAGTTCATCCAACCCGAACTTGGCTGAACCGAACCATCGAACACGAACTCGGGTTTTGAACCGAACAACCGAACATCCAAACATCCGAACCGCATTCTGTTCGTCCATCCCTATCCTTCAGTGTCCCAGACCTGTTAATCAGGACAGTGGTTTTGGAGGGCTTTCGTGGGCTCTGTTAATCTGCTCTGTGTTGAGTCACGTAGAATTGTGCACAACATTAGTGGGGAAGACTGTGAAAGGAATCCATCAATAAGGTGGATTGGAGAGTGGTTTGTTATTCTCCCATTGTCATGTCCTATGATTTAAACATGCTACATCAGTTGCAGCGTATCAGATGTAACTCAGGTTTGCAGGAGGCAATTTTTCTCCTGGTCAATTAAATTTTTGTTGTTGAGGTTTAGAATCACATCACGTATCCCTGCACGGTGGCCTTCACATTCGTATTCCTGCTGTCATGATTCCATCACATCAGCTGTTTGATTTGGTAGGTTTTCTCCAGAGAGATCAGACAGACAGACGCATTAAACACTGAGAGGAGCTGCTTCATGACAGCATGGCACTGGGAACTGGGAATGGGCTTTGGGCATTTTTGCCTCTAGAACACTCCTTTGGAGCTACTCCTTAATGGCTATGATGAGAAAATACTGCGGCCTATACTGAACTATGGGTGCATGTGGTCTCTCTCACTAAGAGAGACTTACCCAATTCCTGCTACAGGAGAGGCAATAAGCGGGCCATGGAATAAATGGTGGGCCTTTCAGTTGTTAAGATCATAATGTGTGTCCTTTGGGGGTGTAGCCAGTGGCAGCTAGTGGGCTTTTAGGTTAGTATGATGGAAGCGTGGGGCCACCCTATGGGGAAAGCTTTAATACGGTCCTCATTCTTATACATCAAAGAATTCAAACATTTCCCCATTTACCTACTACCACCTCAGTTACAAGATCTGAATGTTTCTGGATCCAGATCAGATGTGGTACAGTAAGAAGTCAGAATGACTCCAATAACTGTACTTACAGTGGAGTCTGCTTAAGTCAAATTTCTCCAGTCATGTACAAAAAAGTTTTACTTACCAGAAATTCTACTTAAGCAGACCTTAAGAAGATGGAGAAAATGAATGCTAAGA
>QEPC01012438.1:4206646-4236391 GCA_003113815.1 Sphenodon punctatus
GGTAATTGGTTTACCTCACGTGAGGTCATTAAATACCTCACAATTGAGGTATTTAATTCGCAGACTTTAAAAATGCGCAACCGCCATAATATGCGCATAATATCACGCTTCCGTCTCGTGTAATTAATACATGCGGTCATTTCTAATTATGCGCAATCACGATGCGCAATCCCAAGCTGCTCGTCTAAAAGTGGCCTTACCCATCGACCCCATGTGTTGAGGCCCCCCCACATTTGAGGATCTTTGGGCCCATATTTTGTGCAAGGTCTTCTCACATTCATGTTGTCATTTCAATTTTACTCACAGCCCCTATGTACTTGGGTCCCCTGTACTTACCTGGATCTAATCCTGAGATTGCCCATGCCACATGCTCTCTCAGCTGGCGTAGTATCTCTGCTACAGTCAATTAGCAACTTTACTCATTCCAAGCACACACTGTCCACTAGCACTAAATTCACCTGAAAATACAAACAGTTGGTATGTTTTGTGGGAGTCTGAAACACCAAAGGAGATCATGGGGAAGGGAACTCTTTGCAAAGTGTTTGAAGTCCCCCACAGGTGGTCTAAGATGTCTTCTCCACACAATAATGCCAGGTGTGTGTCTCCATAATCATGGCAGGGTCAAGGGATGGATGTGGCAGGAAGCCAGCTTTATACAAGACGTGGAACAATATCAATCCTAACTCAGAACATGTCCTGGGAAGGGAAACTGGATCTTCCATATTCCTGTCGGGCAGCTCTTCAGTGAGAGCAGCTTTGATGTAAGCTCGGCGAGACAGCAACTGTTCAAAACAATCATTAATAATTAGCAGAGCTCCCCATCCAAGTCAATGCAAAAGGGTTGCCGTTTAGAAATTAATGAGTTCTGCTAATTGAGTTCACCCGTGTATGTTAATAAAATCCTAACGAGCATGCAAACAAGCCTTGTTTACCTGTTTACTATCTCTTGGTCTCTCGATCCGCTTGCATTTCTAGGGTGATAACCTAAGGGCGGTAAGATAACTGGTGGGTCCTGCATACTCATTGTCTAACTAACCAACATATTAGAGGGCAACAAGAAATTTCCCCCCAGGTCAGTTTGGCAGTTGACTCTGAGGGGTTTTTCACCTTCCTCTGCAGTATGGGGTACAGGTCACTTGTTCAAGTGATCTGGATAGACCTGATAAAATGGCTCCATGCCATTTCAGACGTTCGTGTGACCTGGTCATTCTTGTGCTCTAGATTTTTCCAATTTTAACTGTAGATGCTGTTTGTCTGATAGTGAATTAATTTGCTGGAGCAATTCAAACATGGTGAATTGTGCATCAGTGCAGGGGGCTGGGCTAGATGACCTCTGAGGTCACTTCCAGTCTTATGAATCTATGTTAACAACACAGCAATTTGTGGTGAAGATTGTCAGTTCTCAAATCCTTGTTCTGTGTTTACGCTAGTACAACGGTTCACAAATGTTTTGTGGCTGTGTCCCCCTTTTCAACTTTAGTGAAGAGTCAACTACCCTAACTAATTTGCATCCATTCATTTAAACAACCACATGACTTGCAGCATCTGGGTTGTGCTGCAGACCCCCAAGCAATGGTTCATGGACAGCAAGTAGTCCACGGACCCCAGTTTGGGAACCACTGCCCTAGTAGTTACTTTTCAGTACATCCTGTTCTGCTGCCAAACTTCTGCATCTAAACACCAACCTCTTGCTTTTGAGAGCAAGGCTGGATTTCCTTCTAGTCTGGTCTTGTACAAAATTAGATGTTTGACACCCCTTGAATGGCATTTCAGCTGACACACCATAGAACTTAAAGTCCTATTGTTTTGGAAGGAGGTGGAAGTTCATGGTCATAAGTGGCTGTAAGAGAGATTAAGGGATGTTAAGTCACTTCGGCGATATAACGTACATACCAGGAAGAAGAGGATGTCTCATCACCTGGAGTTTCTCTCATGTCATTGACTCCTAGTAGTACTGAACCATAGAGCAAAAAGGTTGTAGGAGTTCATCACAAAGAGTTAGACTCTATTAGTGCTTTTTCTTCTGTGTAGGAGGTGTGTGCATACTGAAAATATTGGTAGCCAAAAGCAGAAATTTGATATAATTGCTGTTGACAGGAGGAATCAGCTGAAGAAGGGAAAGCATACCTTCTGACTTTTTGCTGGGCTACCCAGAGAGTTAACCACCTAAGATCACTCCCTCAACACTGGACAAAGTTTTTTTCAAAGGTGCATAGTTTTGTAACAAACAAGTCTATAATTAATAATACAGCCTTCCTAAGAGAGACATGGAGGCACTCAGACTGAGTACTTCTGGTGGGGGGGAAAAGAGTATGCATTTGGGGGTTTGAGGACCAAGCTGTCTGAGCTGTGACATTCCACAATAATGTCAGAAGAAGGTTTCTCCCACAGCGACAAACCTATCAGATTTCTGACTTAAGATGCCTTCTCCAATTAATCTCAAGCTTTGAAGGGGGAAAAATACTTTCTGTTCTAGTTAGAGGACATGGATGAGAAATTTCAAAGGAAGTCAGCTTTTCCAAAGAGGGGTGTCAAAGCTTAGCTTTCAGTGAGACACCACTTGTGACCTTTACTTTGAAGGCACCACAAATTACAGTGTTGATTCTCACAAACTCAGTTCTTCTCTTGGGCCAGGGCAGTTTCCCATAATGACAGAATTTTCCCCATCTAAATTGTATATACAGATAAATGGGCCACCAGTCTAAAGCAGTGGTCCCCAAACATCATCCATCACTGCAGATGACCACAGTCCAATGCATGCTCATTGTGGGCAACTAGGAGGCTTCAGTTCCTGCTCATGATGTGGCTGTCTTTGAAGGTGGTGTAGGAGATTCCTGCAATGTACAAGTGCTGGCTGCAGCTTCCCTTTCCTCACAAACCTATGGTCATCCTTATTCCTCCTGGAGATGGTGATGGAACCAGCACAGACTGAAGCCTGCTCTCTCTGCCGTAGACATGGCTCCACAAACCAGATGTGGGCAGCTTATCATGACCTCACAGACCCCCAGTGGTTTACGGACCACAGGTTGGAAACCTCTGGTCTAAAGAACCTTTTGGCACTAGACTGTTAGTTTCAGTCCAGTACAAGGTAACAGTCAAAATTCTGTTGCCACCAGAAGACTTCTCATCAGCCTTTCATCAGAAGGGTGGATCAGAAGAGCACTCCTAAAATCTGGAATCTTCACAACAGGATTTATTTATTTATTTATATATATATATATAGGAATTTTTACCCCACCTCTCCTGCCCAAAGCAGCTCAGGATGGCTAACAATTTCATTAAAATATCATTTTAAAAATATTAAAACACAGCTCATAACAAAAAGGAGAAAGCTAAAAGTAAAAATAAAAGTATAGGGCAAGTTTTGTATGTAAGCTGGGCAAGCCTCCTCAGTCTTATTCCTAGTGGACAAAGATTCACATCATGGAAACAGTTTGGCATTTTCACTACAGAAAATGATGGACCATGTTGCATATTCATAAGAGACAGGACACAAGAAGTCCTGAACCCATGGAGAAGGGAAGAGCCTACAACACAGGCTGCAATCCTCAAACCACTTAGGCTATTTTTAGATGGGCCCATCTGGGGGTGCGGGTCAATGTGCACCACTGCACAGTTCCAGAGTACATGTTGGTGGTGCACATCCATATCCATACACTGCCCATTTATGCCTCCGCATACCTATTCATGGGTATGGATGGCGGGAGTGTGCCACTACCCACATCATTTTCAGATTGGATCCTGAGTCCGTAGAGGATGGGTGGACCCTGTGGGCATGTCCCATCTAATACGGCCATACTGTAGGCTCCTGCCATTTTATCCAGTGGGTCTATTCAGGAAAAGGTGTTTGAAGATTGCACCATGTAGAGCAGAGCTGCCTGAAATTTGGTTTTCTTTTGAAAGAAAAAAAAAATAAACAACATAATTAGCGGTTTTGTTTTGAAGTGGTGAAAAACTGAAGTAGTTTACATTTTTCAACTTATTCTTTTGTTTCCAATACCTGAGATTTTTCAGTTTTTGAGAAATTAACATGGGCAGAATAGGGGGTTGATTAAAAAAAGGGGGGAGAAAACATTTTTCAATTAACTTTGCCCCCAAATTGAACATTTTGGTGTTTGTAATCCAAAATCTTAGTCTACAGTAAATTTCCTGCAGGAAAAATGTAACTGCACGCTTCCATGGTTTGCGGAAGGCCTGTGGTAATTGAAGCAGGAAGGGCGTCGGTTGGAACGATGGTGGCGTCAATCTCATACTGAAGCTGACAGTTTGTGGCATAGAGTCAGTTTATGGGCCTATGCCATGGTTGTCAGGGCATCAAAGAGGGATTTTTTTTTGCTACCCTGATTGCATCAGCGAAGTTTCGTCTAGCAGAGCTTTTCCAGGTGGTGAGGGGGCTGGTCAGTTCGGCCTCCCTTCACCTGGAGCTGGAAGCTTCCAGTGCCCACTGTGACATGTTTGGATTCACCATGACTTCAACTCCGCACTTATGACAATAGGAGAACCAGAGGTTATGGAGGCCTCACCTTGTCTGATTTTGTGGGATCTCTTTCAGTGGGTGATGCCCGCCATTGCGTAAGATGTTGTGGGGGCTGTTAGAGCCACATCTTGTGAACTTGACCCATGCCCGTCCTGACTGGTTAAGGCCAGCCGGGAGATGCTGAGGCCACTGCTGGTGGGTGTGATCATCAGTGCCTCCCTTCAGGAGGTCAGGGTGCCGGACTGTCTCAAGGAGACAGTGGTGCGGCCCCTGCTCAAAAAACCATCGCTTGACATTGATTCCCCCGCCAGTTATCAGCCTGTCTCTAACCTTCCCTTTTTAGGGAAGGTTATGGAGTGGGTTGTGGCTCAGCAGTTGCAGGAGCATCTGGACCGTACTGATTTCCTGGGTCCCTCGCAGTCTGGCTTTCATTCAGGCTATGGCACCGAGACTGCACTATTGGCTTTGGTCGACGAACTTCACCAAGAGTTGGATCAGGGTCGATCGACACTGTGAATCCTATTAGATTTGTCGGTTGCTTTTGATACCGTTAACCATGCGATGTTGGTGACCCATTTGCAAGATGATTCTGGGGTAGGTGAAACTGTTCTGGGATAGGTTCTGCTCTTTTCTGGCCAGGAGAACCCAGCACGCAGGTGATGCTGGGGGATTGTTCTTCATCTCCCCGGGACCTCTCGTGTGGAGTCCCACAAGGTTCCATTCTGTCCCCTCTCCTGTTAAACGTGTATATGCAGCTTCTGGGTGAGGTCGTGAGATGGTTTGGGGTGCGGTATCATCAGTAGGTTGATGACACCCAGCTCTGCCTCTCTTTTTCATCAGACCCAGACCTGGCGGTCTCGGTGCTTACCTGATGTCTGGCAGCTGTCGGGGAGTGGATGAGGGCGAGCCGACTGAGGCTGAATCCTGACAAGACAGAGGTGACACTGGTGGGGAGGGCGCTGGGTGTGACATCCCCCATCATTGATGGTGTTTGTTCCCCACCAGTCTCCCAGGTTCAGAGTCTGGGGGTGCTCCTTGANACGTAACGCTGGTGCTCTGTTCTCTGCACTGACTAGCCATCATCATCCATGCCTTCATCACCTCAAGTCTGGACTATTGTAACGCGCTCTATGTGGGGCTACCCTTGGTGATGATCTGGAGACTGCAACTAGTGCAGAATGTGGCGGCTCGCCTCCTCATGGGGATGGGTCACCGCGAGCACATACACCAGCGCTCTGCGCTCTGCACTGGTTTCCTATAGCCTGTCGGGCCCAATTCAAGGTGTTAGCACTTGCCTATAAGCCCTATATATTAGGGATGGGAATTCCGGATCTACCGGTATCCGATAATGCCGCCGGCATTATAGTATATAGTATATATACGGTCATTATAGTATATAGTATATATACGGTCTAAGCCACACCTATCTGTGGGATCGCCTCACTCTCCATGTCCTGGATGGACCCCTGCATTCTGCCAGGACCATGCTTCTTGAGGTTTCCCAGGTGGCCACGATGGAGAGGACGTTCTCAGTAGTGGCACCTAGGCTGTGGAACAGCCTTTCGGCGGAGGCCCAGGTGGACCCGGACCTCACCTCATTTCAACCTCAGTGCAAGACCTGGCTGTTCAGCCAGGTCTTTAGTGCGGGAGATGGGTAGGTTGGGTGGGGAAAGGTTTGATACTACCCCCTTTTTTTACTTGATTTATTTTATGCTTTTTATCTGTGATTTATGGTTTTAATATTTTAAATTATGTTTTGTAAGCTGCCTCAAGCTGCATTGAAGGAGAGACAGGGTAGACATTTTGTACAAAATAAACAAACAAATAAATGCATTTCCGCTGAGCAAACTCCCCAACCCACTCCCCACTTCAACCCCACCCCCCCAAAAAAATAAAGTAGTACATTTCCAAAAGTATTGCAATGAGACTTCAGTGGAAATGTTGGAAGGGATGGGATGGGGGGGTTAATGCTGTTTTTTCATTTAAAACCATTAAGACGTCTCCCATCTCTAGTAGCTAGGTGCCCAGAACAGAGGGAAGGTCTCTGGCTAAGCACTTCTCTGAACAGTACCAAAGAAAGCAGTGGAGGATTAATCTGGGAAGCAAGAAAGGCCCCCCGTGCCCCATGGGAAATTTGCACATGCAATTTGCCACACTTGGATCCAAGTGCCCACATGTCAAGGGGTTTGTGTGACAGAGCTCAGTTCTATATCTCTGAAATGTGCAGCAGATTTACAGGGAACTAGGGGGTTGCATACATATGCATATATATTCTTTTTACTAGGAATGGGATGGGTGAACCTATGAAATTTGATTTGGGGTTTTAACTAGCAGAGAAAGCTTGTGGCGCTGTTGGAAGGGACTTCAATAGCTGGCATGCCTACAATTCTGCCTCCCTTCCTCCCAGCCACAAGAGAGAGAGGGTGAGAGAATGCATGAAGCTATGAATCTGAGGTTATGGAAAATCTTCTTTTTCAGGAGAGAAGAGATTTTCATGCTTTCTGTGTATGTTTCTTCTGAGCTGGCTCTCCTCGGCATTTAAACATCTTCCTGTTGCTCCCTTTTAGTATGTCTGCCATTCAGTTGCTCTTTTCTTGGGCCAGTTTCTATAGGTTTGGGCATTTTTTCCTCTTGTGTGGTTGTTTCTCTCCCCAGTTTTACTTCCCCCCTGCCCCTCAGCCAAGACAGGTGTCAAATGGTTCATCAGCAGTTCTAAGTGAAGCTGTAGCTGACAGCTGACAGGTGAATATCTCCACTCATTCCTCTAGGGCAGATAGGAAACAGAGAAAAAGAAGACGACTGCTGGATCCTAGCAGGTAGAATTTGAGGGAACGTCCAGTCTGCATTGTGATCCAAATCCAGATTTTGCAATGGAAGAGAAACATTTCTGCTTCACTCTGAGATTGCGGTGGATCCCATTCCTTTAGATTGTGAAGGACAACCCATGACTTAAGAACTAGCCTTAAATGGAAGAAGGTTACAAAAATAAACATAGGCAGAAATTTTGTGGGGGAGTGATTTGACCAAGGCCATTCAACAAGTTAGTGATGGAGCAGGCAACAGGACTGAGGTTTTCTGGTTCTTAGTCCAGTGCCCTATTTTCTGGACCACGTTATGCCCTTTCAGAAATAAAGGATTCTTCCATTGTTCACCACAGTTATCCTGCTGCTCTGCCATCATTCTTTGACAACCATGGGAAAGGCAGAAATCATACTATATATTTCAGAAGTGGGAAACTTTTTTCCTCTGAAAGGCCACTTCGAAAATCAGTAAAAGCAATGAGGACCACATAGAAGTTGGGGACGGGGATGCTTAAGGAGTGCACTCAGGAAGAGGAGGTTCCAGATCATGGATCTGTCCCTTATCCTTGTGTGCATGACCTCATCTTTGCTCCCTTACCCTGAGCTCAGTTTTTCATTGATTGGGGGTAGGAACTGGATCTAGGAGCCAGGGCCAAGAAATGGAAAGGGGTCAAATAGAAATTAGCCAGTGGTTGAAGTTCCCCACCCCTGCATTTAAGAAGAGGGTGAAAGGGGCACTCAGGGAGGATAAGGACATTGCGGATAAGCGAAATTAATTATTTCCTTCGGTTTTCACCACTGAGGAGATACCTATGCCGGAACAAGTCTTTGTAGATGAAGAATCGGAAGAACCGTCACAAATAAGTGTAACTCTGGAGGAAGTTCTAGAGCAAACTGACAAACTAAATAGTAACAAATCCCCAGGACCAGATGGTATTCATCCCAAAGTTCTGAAGGAACTGAAATGTGAAGTTGCAGAACTACTACTGGTAATTTGTAAGCTATCTCTAAAATCTGCCACCATACCAGAGGATTGGAGAGTAACGAACGTAATGCCAATATTTAAAAAAGGATCTAGAGGTGATCCTGGAAACTACAGAGCAGTGAGCCTGACATCAGTGCTGGGTAAACTGGCAGAAGCAGTTGTTAAGAACAGAATTATGGAGCATATTGATAAACATGACTTAATAGGGAAGAGTTAACATGCATTTAGGAAAGAGGAAGGCATGCCACACTAATCTATTGGAATTTTTTGAGGGTGTAAATAAGCATGTGGATAAGTGTGAACCGGTCGATATAGTGTATCTAGACTTTCAGAAGGCATTTGATAAGGTCCCTCATGAGAGACTCTTAAGGACATTAAAGAGTCATGGGATAAGAGGCAGTGTCCTATTGTGGATCAGCAACTGGGTAAACGATAGGAAACAAAGAGTAGGACTAAATGGTCAGTGTTCACAGTGGAGAGAGGTAACTGGTAGAATGTCTCAGGGATCTGTTCTGGGACTCGTGTTGTTTAATATCTTCACTAATGATCTGGAGAAGGGAGTAAAGAGTGAGGTGATCCAATTTGCAGATGACACAAAGTTATTCAAGGTAGTTAAAACCTGAGTGGACTGCGAAGAATTGCAGGAAGATCTTGCGAGACTGGGTGACTGGACATTCAAATGGCAGATGAAATTTAATGTGGACAAGTGCAAAATGATGCACATAGGGAAGAATAACCTAAACTTTATGTACACAATGCTGGGTTCTAAATTAGGAGTTACCACTCAGGAAAAGGATCTTGGAGTCATTGTGGATAATACATTGAAATCTTCTACTCAGTGTGTGTCTGGTGGTGGTCAAAAAATGAAACAGATGGTGATTTCAGATGTCGCGGGCCACTAGGCCCGCCACGCTGAACCACACACCGGGATCCATTTTGGATCCCAGTCAGGAATCAGTCCAGCTGTCCTTTAGATGTGCCGGCCTGATTCTACCACGATTCTGGACCTCTGGCCGGCTGGAAGTCCAGAATCATGGTCATTGGGATTCCCACCAGGGATTCACTGGGGTGAACATCTGGTGGGAACCTCAAAAGACGAAGCGGTGCAAACGGCCACCACAGGGGATTCACTGTGGTTGACCGTGGTATCGTTTCATCTGAAAATACACCCAACGTTAGGACTAATTCAGAAAGGGATAGAGAATAAAACTGAAAATATTGCAGTACCTCTATATAGATCTATGACAAACCCACACCTGGAGTATTGTGTGCAGGGTCTCCCCATCTCAAAAAAGACATAGTAAAACCACAAAAGGTGCAGAGAAAGGCAACGAAAATGATCAAGGGTATGAAATCGCTCCCATATGAAGAGAGGTTTGATAGGTTGGAGGTTTTCAGCTTGGAGAAGTGACGACTGAGAGGGGATATGATAGATGTTTGTAATATCATGCGTGGTGTGGAACACATAAACAGGGAGCGGTTATTTACCCTCTCTAACAGTACTAGGGCAAGGGGACACTCCATGAAATTAACTGGCAGCAAATTTAAAACAAATAAGAGAAAGTATTTTTTCACTCAGCGCACAATTAACTTGTGTGAAATTTACTGCCAGAGGAAGTGATCATGGCTGATAGTGTAGCTAGTTTTAAAAAGGGATTGGATAAGTTCTTGGAGGATAGGTCCATTAATGGATATTAGCCAAGAAGGTTTTGGGGATGTAACCTCTTACTGTTGGGGGCTGGAACAACAGGGAATGGATTGTCCATTGTGTGACCTGTTAAGTACTTCTCCCAGGAGAAAGAGTGGCCACTGCGGAGACAGGATGCTGGGCTTGATGGGCCATTGATCTGACCCAGTACGGCACTATTTATGTACTTATGTACTTTATAAGAAGGAAAACCTTCCTTGCTTTAACACCTTCTATACAGTGACTGTCAGTGTTCAGTCAAGGAGTTGAAACCCCAAATCTGGTCCCTAAAATATGACCTGTTATAGGCTGAGTAAAGAATGACAATAAAACCAATGAATTGTTTAAATCTCCCATTTCCTGAGCACCCTGAATATCCATGGACCGAAGGGAGATGAAATCAGGGAGAGAATCTGTCTAAAACCCTCATAAATTATCCACCCAAAAGTTTCCAATTTTAGCAACCAAGAAATCTACATTTTGTGAGCAGAAAATCCAGGTCTGTAAGCAGAAAAAATACAAATCAACTAAACTGCAAATTATGCAGATTTAAACCAAATGGGTTTCACAGCATGCCATTCCAATTTCAAACCTGTCCTATCATACAAAATCCACTTCTGCCTGTAATGTTGGCATCTCACTGTCTGGCTCACGATGCTCCCCACTCAGGCTATGAAATCATGCTGCTAGAGGCAATTTCTGTGCAAATTTTCCAAAGTGGCCAATTCTGCAAAAATTGCTGCAATCATGGCAGAGCAGAATTCATGGGGGCCCTGCTCATGTACCTCAGGATAGTTGCTCCCTCCCACAGAAAGGGGGGATTCACAAAGTAAAGTTGTAAGGACTACAAAAAGAAGAAAAACCCAAAGAAAACTTTCTGTTACCACGTTGATAATAATCTGATACCTGTTTTTTTGCCTTTGAATGCCCCCTGACCCTGCTGCCAATAGGTGATTCTTAAATAATAACCTCAATATTATATTAGATACCTCAGGTTTGGGGTCTCAGTCATGGGTGCATTAGAAAAACAAAAATGAGCAAGATGGGGGTTGGAGAGAGTTGGATTAGGCAAGGCACTGATTGAAGCAAGGGTGGCCAAACTTTACAAGAGTATGCGGGTATTTTGTATATCTGACAGCCAGTATAGCCTAGTGGATAAGGTGCTGGACTTACACCTGGAAGGGATATATAAAAGTAAGCCATAGTCTAGATACTGTCAGGTCCCGGGGAAAAGGGGGAGCAGGGTTCGGGGTGTCTCAGCGCCGCCGGTCCTTCAAGCCCTGGCGGCGCTTCCTACCTCTGAGGCATGGCGCCCCCCAACCTCTGTTGACAGCGGGGAAATGCAGGCAGTCCAGCGTGGTGTCCTCGGGTAACCCGGCAACCCAGGACACAGGGCGCATGCGCGAACCGGAACCGGAAGCAGGGATCCGGCGTTCGGCACGCTTACAAGCACAGAGCAAGGGGAAGCCTATTTAAACCCTAGGAGATCTGGAAGTCATTGCTGGTGATCGGACTTGTGCCATGAGACTGGCCCCGAGCATAGTGTGGATTGTTGCAGTTGGAGAGAGTGCGAGTAACAGTGTGGTCGAGTGGGGTGAGTGTGCTGAGCGAAAGGTGAGTGCCTGGGCGGGTGTTTCTTTCTGTCAGATACGAGTGAGCTGCGCGTGTGGGTTTACCTATTCCCTCGTTCCCTGTCCCTGTTGCCCATGTGCGTCTGCCCTATCCTTCCCGTGAGTATAGTCCTCGGATCCCTGGGCCCTATTGGTGTTTCCCCCCCCCGAACCACCACTGAACCTGCACCCCCCTTCCTTGAAACCTGGGTGTCTGTGGGTGCGTGTGACACGTAGAGTGGGCATCACTCTGTTCACTAGTCCCTGTGATGAGCTTTGGCTGGGACTTGCTCTCGTAGCATCTTCCCCGTGCCTCTATAAGACCCTGAGGGACCTTCTTTACAGAGAGTATTGCCCTCGTGCCTGGTGGGTAATTGTGACCCATTCCCCAAAAAGCCCTCTTCCTCCTCACAGATACTTTATGACCGCCCCCCGCTACATACACACCACACTTCTTATCCTGGTTATGTCAGTGTCTGCCATCCTAGTCTGTGAAGCAACAAGTTTCAGATCAGAACTGAATCAAATAAGACTTTTTCTGTTCATTGATCAAATTTGAGTATTTGTTTTCGCTAACTGGCATTTGAATTTGGGTGAACCGAGCAGCTAAATTGCTGCTCATGAGAAATTTCACCATCTCGGGAACCGGGATCAATTTCCTGACAATTTTTTTATACCAATACAATTTCTTGATCCTCACAATACCACAAGATACCATCACCGATTTACCATCTTGCCGCTAACCATGTCCTGTTCATTTACCGCTTAACACATTACCAAGGGTACCACTTTACTACTGGGTTCATTGTACCGTATTTCTGAGCCAATCACTGTGCAAACAGCCCACCTCTTAAACACAACACCCCCCCCAGTGCCCCTTAACTGCCATTCCACTGCATCCAATCAGAATTGATGTTCTGTGTTGTTCCCTTTGCTTTGACCTATCATCAACTGGATTGCAAATTAATAAAGAAATCTGTGTACCAGCCAATGAGTGACAAGAAAGTACAAGGGGAAACGGAGTGGAAGAAATGTGATATTGCATTGGCATTACCTCTCAGGATTTGAAATGGACAGTAAAGCAGTAAATGGGATTACAGTAAGTGGAAAGCCAGTAAACTGAGAAATGAAATGTCAGTCAAGACGTTGCCAGGTATCGAGAGGTTCTTGATTAAACCGAGATGATATCAGGAACCAGGATTTTGAAAGGAATTTCCATTTTGTCAAAAACTTGTTTGGGCCCTAGTTGTGCCCTCTTGAAAAGTTCAACTTCAGTTCAAGTTTGGCATTTGTTAGTTCAATTGCTTTGGCTTTGGTTAGATGTCAACCAGTTATCACTTCCATAACAACACTGCATTAATAACCATCATCAGTAACAAATTACCACATAGAAAATGCTTATGAGAACTTCGTGTGTGAATTCTGAAAATCCATCAGGAAATTTCAAATTGAGTATGCATTTGGAAATTTGTGAAATTCATTGAATTGCAACACAAACAGTAGACAGAGAGAATAGGCAAGGTAGCATGGTTCATTATGCTGGCTTCAGGCTATTGGGTCATGCTGCTGTAACCCACATGAGGATGTGTCCCCCAACTCATGTAGCGTATGTCAGTCTCTAGACTTACAGGCCCACTGTGGAGCTGTAGATTTGTAACTCAAACTTTTACATTCACAGGCCCAATTCAGTCCCTGGTTTCATGGCCTGATGGCTGATGTCACATCCCAGTTCAAGATTCCTAGCAGTGCAAACCCATCCTAAAGCTCTTTGCTCCCAACAGAGGCATGAACTACTGTAAAGCCTTTTGGCCCAACATGCTTTACAGTAGTTCATGCCTCTCCATACTTTGTAGAATGTGTTACTCCTAATCCTATTTCCTTTTCTCCCTCCTTCTAGCTGTTCATGGCTCCCTTACAACAAATACTTCTCTAGCTGCTCCCCACTGCTCTTATCTCTGATGCAAATATTAGGGTTGCTCTCCATGTGCTCAAAGTCCTTGAAAAGGGAAAAGGTATTTTTACCTTTAAAGCAAACATTCGGCTCCACGCTTAGCACCATTTTATGAGGCTCCCAATCCAAGCTGCAAATGCCTGGGTAATTGTGCAAAGTGTCTGGTTTCCTTTGGGATGCCCATTTTGTGTGTTTCCGAAAAGGCGGTATCAGCAGGTTTATTGAGTGAGTCCCTTCTATTATGGGATAGAGGAGGTACTGATTCCTTTCTGCAGAGACAGGTAGCCTAAAAATTGGCTGGTCTTGGAAAGAGAGCATCTGGGCAGTGGGGGTCACTGGGGCTAGGCGGCATAGACAGCACCTGACCCAGGGGCATCAGGAGCAGCATTGATAGGGCCCCAAGAGTGTTGTTGCTCCTGAAGGGTCCTTGAGTGCCACTGTGAGTTTCAGGTGGCAGTAGTGGTAAAGGCCTGGAAGTCTCAAGAGTAGCAGCAGAAGCAGAGCTCCACTGCTGCTCCAAGTCCTGAGGGTCTCACAGCAGTACTTCCTGTGGGGACCCCACAGAGTGCAGAGTCTTGGGCAACTGCCCCATCTGCCCTGCCCTAAGGTCAGCAGCCTGATGGGGTTGCTGCATCTTTAAAAAACAGCTGGCGCAGGGCTACTGGCTCTCCTTAAAAAGAAGAACAGAGCCAGAGCTGTACAACTGGTGTGTGGGCATGGCAGTAGCCAGCCCAGGCAGAATAATACAGCCTAACCGGAGCAAAGTAGAAGGAGGTGAGACACTAGCCCTTTAAGAGCCAGATGCTTGAGGGCTAGCCACGCCTACTGAAGGAAAAACCCAGAGGAAAGTCAGTACCTGGCTGCAGAAGGAGAAGCATCCCTGCTGGAGACCTGACTTGCAGGGAAGCCTTGTCCAGGGTGCTGACTCCCAGGCTGAATAGCCTGTGGATGCTTAGTGCCTGAGCTGGCTTGGACTTGGGCTTGGGAAGGTTTTCTGTGCTAGCCAGGGTCCTGAATGAGGCATGTTGGTGAGAGCTAAGAAAGGCTGGAGAGAGAACTCATTTGGACTCACCTGAACTCACTTGGAGGGCTGGTCAGAACCAAAGAGGCTACAGGGCTCTGAGAAGAACTGTGTTTGGCCCCACGTGAGTATTGTAACAGCTAGAAAGCTGCTGCCTAACTAGGCTAGAGTTAGTGCTCTTTGCTGGAGAGCTATTTCCTGGCATTAGAGAGGAAGCTGGAGAGGAGACGGGAGCTCACAGGAAGCTTTCTGTCTAGACCTGAGCCAGAGCAGGTTGCCTGACTAGAGGCTTGGATACTTCATGGGGACTTGGTTATTTATACGGTGGAGAACTGTACCTGGTCCTGTACTATAGAGATGGTGGCGCTGATCACCAGCTGAACATGCAATGCATGCACAAGCCACACACACCGGCACAGGGCCTGCAGCACGTACGCAAACTGAGCAGGGTTTCAGATTGCGTCCACTGGGTGCAATCCTACACCCTATAATAAAATGCGCCTACGCTGGGGGCAGATAACCTATGCAGGCACACATGTGATCACACACACACACACGCACACACCCACCCACCCACCCACACACCCACGCACACACACACACACACACACAGAGCAAGCTGCTGGGCACAATGGAGCGCCCCTTCTGATACGACACCCCCCGCCCCCCAAGCCCACACACCCCGCAGCCCAGAGGATGGAGCAGGAGCCGTGCCTACTCCATCCCCCGGGCTGCGGGGTGTGTGGGCTCGGGGGTTGTGTCATATTGACAGGTGTACCCCATTTCGCCCACCAGCTTGCTGCGCGGTGGGTACACATTTCGGTCTGTTGGATTGCACCCATTTTGTGTAAAAATAGAGACTGTTTAGATAAATTCCCATAAATAGTGACTAATACTAGAAATGTAGCCATGTTAGTCTATAGTTATAACAAGAACAGAGAGTCCAGTGGCACTTTAAAGACTAACAAATATTTATTAGTACATGAGCTCTTCCTTAGACTTGCATGTGAGGAAGTCAGCTTGTGCTGACGAAAGCTCATGCACTAATAAATATTTGTTAGTTTTTAAAGGGCCACTGTACTCTCTGTTCTTTTTATAAATAGTGACTGTGATCTGAATTCCATTAAAAACTGTGATGGTGTGGGGTCTGATCCTGAAGAGATGTATCCCTGCCTAACCACACCCTGCTACACCTACTCTTTTAATATGTATGAAAATTAGAACTGAAACTGGTATCTCATTTCGTACCCATGGGTAAAACGTGCATTTGGGGGCACTATTCCAGGTATCTGAATCGATACCTGAATATTGTTCGAAATTTCAGTGTCTGGTTTTCTAAGTACCCATAATTACTTGAAGACCCAAAATAATAATGGATCAGAAACTGGTTAAAAGATAGAAAGCAAAGGGTTGGACTAAATGCTCAGTTTTCACAATGGAGAAATGTAAAAAGTGGTGTGCCTCGGGGATCTGTATTGGGGCCGGTGCTGTTTAATGTATTCATTAATGATTTGGAAAAGGGTGTTAAGAGTGAGGTGAACAAATTTGCAGACGGCACCAAGTTATTCAAGGTAGTTAAAAGACGAGCAGACTGTGAGTAACTGCAACAGGATCTTATGACTCTGGGTGCCTGGGCATCTAAATGGCAAATGAGATTTAATGTGGACAAGTGCAAAGTGATGCATGTAGGGAAAAATAATCCAAATTATGAGTACACAATACTGGGTACTAAGCTAGGAGTTACCACTCAGGAAAAGGATCGCGGGGTGGTTGTGGACAATACAATGAAATCCACAGAGCAGTGCGCAGCAGCAGTAGAAAAAGCAAACAGAATGTTAGGAATTATTCTGAAGTGGATAGAGAATAAAACTGAGGATGTCATAATGCCTCTATACAAATCAATGGTGCGACTGCACCTCGAATATTGTGTGCATTTCTGGTCACCCCATCTCAAAAAAGACATCGCTGAAATGGAGGGGGTGCAGAGAAGGGCAACAAACATGATCAAGGTCATGGAAGGGCTCCCATATGAAGAGAGGCTTGGTAGGTTGGGGTTCTTCAGTTTGGAGAAGATACAACTGAGAGGAGATATGATAGAGGTCTATAAAATCATGAGTGGTGTGGAACTAATAAACATGGACCAGTTACTTACCCTCTCAGCTAATACTAGAACTAGGGGACACTCCATGAAACTCATGGGTGGCAAGTTTAAAACCAATACAAGAAAATATTTTTTCACTCCGCGTATAATTGGGTTGTGGAATCTACTGCCAGAGGCTGTGGTAAGGGCCAGTACTATAGCTGAGTTTAAAAGAGGTTTGGACAAGTTTCTGGAAGATAGGTCCATTAGCAGCTATTAGCCAGACAGGATCAGGGAACATGACGGGAGCTGGGGGAAAACAACAGGGAATGGATCCCCCATTGTGACCTGTTGGGTGCTTCTCCCAAGCCACTGTGATTGGCCACTGTCAGAAACAGGATGCTGGGCTGGATGGACCATAGGTCTGACCTAGTATGGCACTTCTTACGTTATTATAATATGCCCCAAATCTGGGACAAAATCAGTATTTCAGTATACCAGTTGTCTGTATTTTGGTATACCATTTGTTTGTATTTTGGTATTTTGGTATTTCAGGTACCCGGTTGAAAATCAGTTGGGTACCAAAAACTACCCAAAGTATTCTGTTTGATTCAGGTACTGGAAATTAAATGGATGTACCCATTATTGCGGGTACTCATTCCAGTTCTACTGAAAAGTGCCTGCCAACAGACTTCCATCACTGCTACTCTGTAGATCTTCGCTTTTGCAATGGCTGTGGAATTCTGTCTTGTTGTAACTTCAGCGCTAGGGATGGAAATGGAAAGAAGATTCAAAGAAATTCAGATCTCTTTCAGAATTTTTCAGATATTCATTGGCAAATTTGGAATGTGCGTCCCATTTGCATACTTTGTTTGCAATGTTCAATAAGGAACTGTCAAATCTTTTGTTTCTTTAATTCAGTATTCCATATTTGATATTTGTTAAATTGATAATTCTGTAGTTTACTAGCAGTTGTCACATGAAACAGGGCATATTAACTGAGTGGAGGATTGAATATGAATTCATTTGAAATCTAAACTTCTAATTGAACCAATGAATATAAAATAGCAGACTTACCAAGCTAAACAAACATCAGCTCTACACATATCTGAATTTGGTTAAATAAATTTTAACTTAAAGATTTGCTATTGGAAATGAATCTCCAAATTCAATACATGAATCAGCAAAGCTCAATTCATTTCAGCCAGCATGGTTTGCAGCAGCATCCATGATACAGAGCAGTTTCTTAACAGCATTCCCGAAAGACCCATTTTTAGAACTCTTCAATAGTCGATTGTACAGCGTACGTGCGTATTCACTGGAACAAATTATCCAGCAGTGATTCCCTGTTGTGGAAAATGGGGCCGAGGCAAATAATAGATTGGAAGGGGTAGAGCAAGTCAAACCTTTTTATCTCTAATTTACTCGATTTAGTCTCATTTCTGTGATGACTACAAAGATTTGGAAATAAGGCTACATTGGTTAATTCAGTGGTTCTCAGATGCTTCAGGCCTCAGGGACTTTTATCTGTTGCACCTGACAACCCCCCACCACACAAACACAAATATACCTCCTTACCCCTTCTCTTTTTTCACTCTTGCTCCTGCTGTCTCTGCCCATTTCTCCCTTTCTCCCATGCTACTCTGCTGCCATAATTCCTCAGAGTGGCTGAGCTGAGGAGATATCAAAAAAGACATGGCATCTTCTGGAACAGGAATTTTGATTGGTGACTGCAGCACCAATCAGGATCCATATTACAGAAGTGAGGGAGTTAATTCCCTTGTCTCAACCAGAGTGGAACTGAGATTTATAACTCATCCCTCCTGTTAATGAAGATTGACGTGGTTAACAAGTCATAAAATAAATATAAAAATACAATAATAAATACAATAAATAAAATAATATAATCCACATGGTGGACGTCACTGAAAGAAATATCCAAAAACCCTACCACCCTAACCCTTATCATCGAAAGGAGGACGCTTCTGCCATGAGTTCCACAGTCTAAGTGTGGCCGCCAAGAACACCCTCTCCATAGTTGCCCCCTGGAATACCTGGGGGACTTCAATAAAGGTGTTCCCGGCGGACCGCAGGGGTCAATACAGGGCCCAGGGAGTTAGGTAGTCCCATAGGTTCAGGGTCTACTGCATAAACATGGATATATTCCATATCTCTTATGAAACCACTGGGTTAACATAAGTTTTTTTCATGGCTCTGTTGCAAAGCCCACAGTTTCATGTGTCCTCTCTTAAGAGAGAAGATGTGTGTGTGTGTGTGTGTGTGAGAGAGAGAGAGAGAGAGAGAGAGAGAGAGAGAGAGAGATTTAAATTGTTGGCACCAGAGCAGTGACCTTTTTAAAAATCACAGACAAGAGTCCAAGTGACATTTCCCAGCTGGCTGTAAACCACATTTAGGCAGGTTAAATTTTAGTCAGGACTTTCCCTTGGCTGTGATGTCCCTTTAATGCCCAACTTCCACTCACTCTTGGATGAACTACGGTAAATATTTCCGCATTTAGCAGCTTCGTCTCTATCCATCAAAGCTTTTGGGAGGAGAATACATTTTAATAATTGTGCTTCATAATAAGGCATTTGAATATATTTTAGACTAGAAAAAATGGCTTTGGAATAAACATTCAACTAATATGCCCCCTGGTCCCTCATGGAAACCCAAAGAATAATGGCATATGGCAGACATATGAACTGTTTGTGAATGTTGCTAAGCTATAGCCTCCCTTGTAGGCTGTCCCCTCATGCCTGCAGGTACAAATGTTGCCTGTGCTAGCAAGCTGACTGTTTTGAGAGGGTTTTCTACTTTGTTAGTAGTTCTAGTGTCTCTGAGACACTGGGTGTTTTTACACATACATTTCTCCTGCATATTTGCTGTTACATCCTGAACTTTCTGTGTGTCTAAATCACTCACCCAGATCTTAAACATCTGGCTCTTTGAACGTCTGCATAGAACTTCTCCCAGAACCTTTGTGTGCAAAATGTTCTCCTGGTAAACTGCTTTGCTCCAGGCAGCTGTGGTCACTTGGTTTCCATGGCAGCCCCTCACGTCTACAGCTGCAGCTACTTTAGGCTGCCTCGGGGCAGCGTGTGTGTGAAGAATGCATCCCGAACTTACTTGTCGACTTGTAAACCCAGAAGATTGAAAGACCAGCACTTTAAGGTGTATGTAAAAATGCCCACTGTTATGGCTCAAGTTCCACACCAGGGCTTGGGCGCATAGCAGGAGCTTAACAAAATGGGGAAGAGGGCAAATCTTTCCCTTGAAATGGGTGGCTGCCACAGGCAACAGAGGCTCCTGCCTCTGCTCCCTCAGTGAATGCAGAGTGGCACAGACAACAGCAATGTGTAAGAGGGGGACCCAGAGCAAGGGCAGGGAAGCACAACCTTGGTGAGATAAGCAGGGAGCTTGGGGTGTGCATGTCATTTTCATTATTACAATAACGATAACGAAAACAACCGATAATAATGATAACAAAAACAACAAAGTTGCTATCGTTGTCATTATTATTAGTGCTGTGGCATTTGGGTTTTGGAGGGAAAATGTAGAGAGGGGAGGAGGGAGCAGACATCTCGGAGCCCTAAACAGGGATGAACTCTTGAACTGTGCCTGTGTTGGGAGGGGCGAGCACCTCAGCAGTATCTAATGGATGTATCACTGGCCAATGAGAAGCACAAGCAGGCCCCAGCAGTCTCAAGGCACTCTTTGATTGCTCAATGCCTGCTGCCTCCCACAACCAATCAGCAGGACTTTGGGGGAGGGCACTGCAACTGTTTATAATGGAAGGGACAGGCCTTTTCTCTCCAATCTGTGAGAGCTCTGCTTGTCAGGTTGCGTTTACAGAACTGTGGTGCTTGAACACAAAAAATCCTCCCTAGCCCTCATTGTATTACCAATACTTTTACATTTTACCTACATTTTACCTTTTCCCTTTCTCTGCCCTTCTCCCCATGGTACATTTTATATATATATACATTTTGGTATACCAAATATATATATATATTAGAATAGTTATATAGATAATTGATTAGATAATAGATCGTTTTCCTTTTCCCTTCCCCTGTCCCCCTTAGATTTAGACAGATATTAGTTGTATAGATATATAGAGAGATTAGGTATCATATAGGTATTTAGGCTAGTATGTTTTATTATATATATTAGGATTGTAGGATAGGCATATTGTATAAATATAGGTTACTTTTAGGTTCGGTTTTGTATTTATAATTAGATCACATACATATAGTACATATTTATAGGGGTGTGCTAACACCGGGGGGTTCGGTGTTCAGCTCGTTTGGGGTTTGTCCCCCCTAAAACCATTTGGGTTCGGGCTGTTCGGCCCCAATCTGGTCCCCTAGGCCCCTGCTGCCAGAGAGCCTCTCTCTCTCTCTCTCTGCCACCCCCACACAGAAACAAGACCTGCTGCTACTGTAGCTGCTGCTCCTGCAAAACTGCCACTTGCCTGCCTGTCCACTCCTCTGATGCCACTCGCTGCTGCCCGCTGCCAAAGATCCTCTCTCTCTCTCTCTCTCTCTCTCTCTCTCTGGAAAACCCACACAGGAACATGCCCAGCTGCTTCCGCTGCTTCTGCTCCTGCCAAACTGCCATCTGCCTGCCTGACCGCTCCTCCGATGCCACCTGCTGCTGCCCATTGCCAGAGAGTCTCTCTCTCTCTGGCAACCCCACACAGAAAAATGCCTTGGTGCTGCCGGTGCTGCTGTTCCTGCAAAGCTGCAACCTGCTTGCATGCCTGCCCACTCCTCTGATGCCATCCGCTGCTGCCTGCTGCCAGATAGTCTCCCCCCACCCTCTCTTTCTGGCACACCCACACAGAAACTAGCCCTGGCTGGCTTCACCTGAGGTGCTGTCTTCAAGTCGAGACCCTGGCACATCTTGGGGTGCTCCTAATAATGTCACAGTCATGCTCCTCCTCCTGCTGCTGCTTGTGCCACTCTGCCACCCGCTCCTCCGATGTCACCAGCTGCTGCGTCTGCCAGAGAGACTCTCTCTCTCTCTTTCTCTCTCTCTCTCTCTGTGGCATGTCCACACGGAGACTAGCCCTGGCCTCTCTGCCCTGAGGGAGCGGCACAAGTCCCTCACTCTAGGGGGCTCTGGCTCCTCCTCTTGTTCTGATGTCTCAGGTTTTGGGGAGTCAATAGCAGACCTGGAGGGGGAAGGACGGTGATGGCACCTGCCTCGCTGTCTGCTGTGGTGGTGGCACTGGCACCAGCAGACGCCCCCTGCTTCTGGGCCTTTTTCACCAGGGCCACACCGTGAAAGCCATTTGTATGGGCAATCTGCCCCAATGTGGTCCCCTAGGCCCCTCTTGTTATCTGTTTGTCACAGATCTAAAAAACGTAATAAGACAGGAAGATAAGAAGTGCCATACTGGGTAAGATCAATGGTCTATCAAGCCCTGCCAGCATCCCATGTCCTCTTACCAAGTGGCTGCCCAGTGGCCAGTCTCTGCCAATCCATTCCCTGTTGTTCCTGCCCCTTGACTTACCATGCATCAAGTGTAATTTCCTTTTGGGGGATAGAAATGATCCCAGACAGCAGACCTTTTTGGCCTGCTCTTTGTTAGCCTGTCCTGGCAGCCATCATCTGATGAGTCACCATCTCTGAAGCAAGAACACATAACCCATACATAATATTATGCAATCATATGATGCCTCCAGTCCTCCTCCCAGCCCAATATCCCATTCTCCCACTCCAACTGGATGGGTGCAGTGCTGCTGACTCCTTGCCTCTTTGCCTGTCTCCCACCCACATTCTTTCCCTGGCGGGGGTGTGTCTGCAGGTTGAGACCCTGCAATGTCTTGGGGTGCTGCTGCTGCTCATGCCTGATGACTGCTGCCAAGTGCCAACCCACAGACCTACCCACATGCCTACCAGCTTGCTCCATAGGATGGCAGGGGTATTATTGTTTGCCATCCCTCATTAAAGTTCTATGTCAAAATGCCACATCCAACTGGGTGGATGATGGATGCAGTGTTTCTGCCTCCTTGCCTGCCTTCCACCCACATCCTCCATGGGGTGGGGGTGCTGTCTGCAGGTTGAGACCCTGCAATGTCTTGGGTGCTGCTGCCGCTCATGCCTGACTGCTGCCAACCCACCCACCGGCACACCCACAAACGCACTCTAGAGGATGGTATTTTTTTTTACCATCCCTCATCAAAGTTCTATGGAACAATAAATAAATAAATTTTACAAACCTGGCAATGTCAGTGGTACCTTTGCTCCCCTACTCTTCTTTGGAAGAGGAGCGCACCTCCACCACCTCGCTGGATGGTCCACACTTCTTGACCTCCTCGTTCACCTTCTTCATCTGTGACTTCCTGCCTGCCATCCTCTCAGCTCACACAACACACACAAAACAGTCAGTCCCTAGGCGCCACACACACACACTGACCACACACACACACACACACAGAGCCAGCCAACCACACAGCACACCAGACACAGCACAACCTATCAAATAACCTCCGCTTTTGGTATTATTACCGGTATCGCGAGATCTTCGTTTGTGCATGGGAATTGATACCAATAACAATACCAATACCAAAAATAAATTCTTTGTTTGAAACAATACCGATAATGATAATGACAATAATGAGAACGACATTGTCGTTGATAACGAAAATGACATTTTTAATAACGAAAACAAAAACAAAAAATGAAAACGACATGGGGCCTGGTGCACACCCCTACAGGAAGCAGAGGAAGGGAGTCCACACAATAGGGGAAGGAAGCGGTGGAGGGGGTGGGAGGAAGGGGGCAGAGGGCAGGTCTCTAGTATTCAGGGGATAGGGATTCTAATGAACAGGGCCTTCCCCATATCAGACCCCTTGTTATACTCGTCTTGCACATGGCAACCAACAATTCCTACTGACGACAGAAGGGGATGCGTGCTGTTATGAAAGGCACTATCCTTTGGGTGAGATGTTGGCACGGGCAAAGCTATAATAGGGGCAGGTGGTGCAGCTTCACCTGAGCCCATGAGTCTGGGAGGCCCATGCTCACTCGTGCAACTGCATCCTCTGCCTCTGGGAGAGGTGTAGGAGTATGAACCCGGGTCCATGCTAACATAGCTATGCCACTGGAGGTTGGACTGAGGTTTCCTCTTTGGTGACTGTGTGGGCATCAGTTAGAGATCCTTGGGTGAGAAGGGAGTGGTTACAAAGAAATCCTGTATCTGCTCTTGCTGCATGATGTCATGTTATTGGTGTCCAACAAAGTTTTTATAGCCCTGACAGCTGCCATGGGTTCTTCTCTTTGAAGTGATGATTTTATAGCACTCACGAGAAGCTGAGGGGATGGCTAGGTGAAATGGACTGAGATTCGCCATTGGGACAAGATGTTTCCAGTCTGAAGCACACCTGGCCTTGGTGACACAGTAGTGTCAGATGGATCCAGTCCAGGATTCTAGCCAGTACGTGGGAGTGCTCTTGGTTGGTGGTTGGCAGACTAAGAGATTAGTCTTTTCCAGGTTTTGCACAGGACTGAGGGTGAGGGTGAGGGACAGTCTGGAGAGAGCAAGCAGTTAGATAAACTGTGTGTGTTGAGCTGGGAACAGCAACAATAACGTTGCCTGTATGTTTTGAACTAAGAAGCTGATGTCACACTTTCACACCTCCCCCCCCTCCCCCCCCCCGGTGCATATTTTGGCTGGCGGAGGGAATACGCAAGCTAGAATACGCGTGGGGTATGGCTGGTCTGAAGGCACGCGCACGCAGCTTTGTCGACAAACACACGCAGAGAGACAGAGCAGGATTTCCTGCTCTGGCTCTCTGCGTGTGTTTGCCAGCAAAGCCGCACAGGGGGGCTTTCAGACCGGCCGCACACCACACATGTTCTGGCTTGCACATTCCCTCCCGCAGCCAAAATATGCACGCCGGGGTGTGTGTGTGTGTGTGTGTGTGTGTGAAAGTGGTCTTAGTTCTGAACTTCTGATTAGAGCTGAAAGGAGAATCTATTTTGAATCTCATAAGAATCAAGAACCCTTAGTGAAATCTCGATAATGGTGTGAGAATTGCGTGAGAATCTCACTTTAAAAGACAGAATTAACTGCGTGTGCACAAATGGCCACTGGGCTGGTCTGTGCATGCACAGCCCTTTACCAAAATGGTGAAAGCAGCATCACCGCCATTTTGTAAAAGGGCAGTGATGCACAGACCGGCCCGACTGCCATTTCCACATGCACAGTTCTTTTCCTCTCCCGCTCCCAGTGTGGAGTTGGTGGCTGCAGAAAAGAAGACAGACAGATGCAGGACGTGAGACTCAGCATGGGGAACAGCACACATGGCTCCAATAAGTAAATCAAGAAAAAAATCTGCATTGAGAAAGGGTCAAGAACTGGAACTTTTCTTGATTCTAACAGAAATTGAGCCAAGAGGCTTGATTTTTTATGAGACTCAAGAAAAAAAACGAGTTCAAGTTTGAACCCTAGTTCTGATGCACCCATTTCATTGGAACATTACAATCACTACAAGGAGAGGTATAGCTGTTAAATTTGTGGTACTCAACTTGACCCACCATCAACATGTCCCCGATTAGTGCAGATGTAGCCTTCTTAATTGGAGATTTCTTGAAATAACCTGATTACTAGGATCAAAAGGATCAAAAGTACTGTCATGTAGTACAAAGGGAACTCATATCTGAAGTGAAATAGATGAAAGAAATACCTAAGTATTGCAAGAACAATAAGATACAACAAATTATTTGAAAACAGACTCTTTAGACTGAGATAAGGACTAGGGCACATTGTCCTTCTGCGGTCATCTCACCACAGATACAGATCTTGACCGAAGAAGAGAAACATCTTTAATTATAGGTATTGTTTGTGAATGTGTACTTACTATGTGAAATATGTATGGAATGTATGATATGATGTAAAAAAGTATATAAGGATGCCCTGGATAGGAGTTAATTGTTCTCTAGCTATTGACTGGTACCTACCATCAAGTGTTGGATTACCCCTTTTGCAGAAGGTTCTATTTCCATTTCTTTCTTTATATGGTCATATACTTTCTTATATATCTTCATATATACCTTCATATGTACTTCTGCCTATGTACTTTGTCTCATTCTTATTGAGATATTTACATTCTTTTCCCCCCCCCATAGTATATATCTGTATTTTACTTGGAATAGGCTTCATGGGATTGGGGTCTCACTACCCCACTCTAAGCTGTCATGACTCAGTTTCCCTGGCTTTCAGCTTCCACTAGATCAGCTCTCTGTCTAGAACTGATTCAGCCTGCAACGGGTGAACCTTCTTGTCACCTTTTCAGCCTCAGAGTTTCCCTGTGCAGACTCTTTCTGTCTCGGTTCATCTGTGTTTGTAAACACAGAATTAACCCCAAAGTGTATCCTGCCAATATTAGGATTAGCAATTCCACTGGACCATACTAAGTTCAGTTAAAAGAAGTTTAATGAATAAATCATGAACAAGCATGCAGTACAAGATTATACTCGCGAGTGCACAAATCAAAATAATATAACCAATAACACATTCCTATCTGTACTTGGATTCCCCTAATTTAGGCATACCCTAATCAATGTCCAAGGATATTTCAGTTCATGTCACAGCCAGCGGTGGAAAGCTTGGCTGGGTACAAATCTTAGGGGTTCCAATAGTCTTTACTTCATAATAGCCTATGGCTATGTAATCAAGAATTTACTACTACTACTTAGTTTCTTTGGTGCAGCCCTTCTCTGGTTGGTAAGATATGATGATGAAGATGAAGTTCTGATGAAGATGATGAAGCATATGAAGAAGACCCCTCTTTTTCTTGTCTTCCCCCTTAAGTACTTTTCCAGGGTCCTTTGTTTGATTTTCCTGCCAGGTGACTCTGTGCTTTCAGTCATGTCCACAGGAAGAAATCCATTTGCAACTCAATGGCCTATTGCTAGTGTCTGCAGAAGTGTTAGGCTTTTTCTGATTACACAATTGCTCAGGGTCATGAACTTAGTAGTTCTCCATTGCATGAAGCGAGTTTCCAGTTCTCAGCTTTCACATTACATATATGTTTAACCTTTACCTTTACATATTTGTTAGACCTGTAGTCTACATGTAGCCCAGTATCTCCTCATCACAATAGGTTTGTTCAAGAGTTATTGCTTGGTTAAGTTCACCTCAGTTTAAGTTGTATTCAATTCTAACTTCTTGAAGTAAAGTAAGAGAAAGGAAATGGAGTCTCTGTGATCACTGAGGAAAGATTTCTCTCCTCTGGAATAGCCTCTTAGGCCTTTTTTACAGGGACGCCTCCTCCCCCGCTGGGTGTGCAGGGGGACCATCTCTGCACATGCGCGGTGGTGGGTGGGGAAATGGGTGTGCACCCGTGGAAACACTACAGGCGGGGTGGGTGGGGTGCGTGCGTACTCCCAGCACACTACCACCTCCACCCATCTCCACCCATCACCCACCCATGGAGCCATCTGACAAAACGGAGGAGGCTTTGTGGGTGGAGATAGGTGGAGGTGGGTGGAGATGGGTGTGCACCCGTGGGAATGGGCGCACACCCACCTCCACCCACTGCCGGCTCAAACACATCCCCCCACCCAGCAGCGCCATGTGAAAATGGCCATAGTAAGAATCAAAGTTCAGATCCTGCTTTAAGTCCCATCTTTCCCCCTGGGACTAAATTCTGGTTACATAGGTTACCAACTTCTGCTCCCGATTTTTTGTTATCATCTCAGTTTTCATCGTTTTCTCATACTGATTTACAAATTGATAAATTGTAAATCTATCTACTGATAATGGTAAAAATTGATTTTCTGGACAATCAGGTACCTGGTTGGTACTCAGGTAGCCCATTGGAAACCCTTTGTGTTACTCAAAATTGCAGGTATTACCCGTGGGTAATATATTGGGTACATGTTTCAGCTCTAACTACAAGGATACCATGCTTCTTATGGCACCCATGTTTCAAATCTTGCTTCTTCAGTGTCTGGGATCAGAAAAATCTGGGATAGTTCCAGCCAGGCAAGGGAGGCCTGCATGGTTTGGGGAAGCCTCTCTTGTGTTGTTGGAATGGTTTCTGCCCTGCGACAGTTCACTTCTTGTCAACAAGGCTCACACAGTTTAAGGCAGTGGGGAAACAAACTTGCCTCCCAGAGGCCACTCTGAGGAGAGTCCCATGACTGCAGTTAACATCCACATTGGTCCCAGAGAGGCCAAGCCTGTGTTGACCCATAAGGCCAGGTATAAAGGGGAGCTGTTCTCCCAAGGGATTTGCCTGTGGGTTTGAGGATAGGGATATGAATGTTTTGTTGGATAGCTTAATCCTGGAGCTGAGTCCTCTCTTTGTAGTTAACACTAGTTTAACAAATTAGGGGCTGTTTCTCCACTTTGCTTGTGGCCTAGAGTACAAGGGAATGGACACATTTTCTTTAGAGAGTGAAAAACAAACAAGCATTTTGTGTGTTTTTGGAAGGGCTGTTTAATAGCTCAAATAGCCGCAACATATTGTGAGGGATATATAGATGCTGGGGAGTTTCCAGTGGAAGTGCAGAGGGTGTGAGGGGGGGAAAGTTCCAGAGGCATGTGGAATATGCAGGGGATTCAGGGATAGGTAGCCGCTAAGCAGCCCAGCTGTCTGTGGGCATCTGTTGGATATTACCATAAACCCTTTAAAGCAAATAAAGTTATTTTAAATTGAAAAAGGTATTAGATGGGCGCTCACTGTAAGGAGGGACTTAGCCGGAGCAATCCATCCCCTCACCAAAAAATGTCACATAACATTTATACAGCTGGTCCTTTGGCACAGGGTGCTTCCACTTCTACAAGCAAGATGGCCAAACAAGTCCAAATCACTGGTCTGAATCCAAAGCTTCAAGCAAAGAGGGACCGGAGGCCTCCCCATCCAGGTGACTACTGTGGATGAAATGATTAGAGGTCTCAATCTGGTGTGCAGTGACCAAGTTTGAACACTGAAAAAAAACACAAAAAAACACAACAGAATCCCAAATGACCTTTGATTTCTGGGTTGGGATGATATGGCACGGAGACTGTGCTTGTGGCCTTGCTTGATTATCTATGCCTGGAGATTGACAGAGGGAATTCCACCCTGTTGATCCTATTAGATCTATCAGTGGCTTTTGACACTGTTGATCATAAGGTGTTGTTGACTTGACTGTGGGACCTGGTGGGGTTGTGTGGGACTGCTCTTGAGTGGTTTTGCTTCTTCCTGTTGGGGAGGTCCCAGTGGATGTTGATAGGTGATTGCTTGTTGTCACCTCATGATCTTCCTTGTGGGGTCCCACAGGGTTCCATCTTGTCCCCCCTCTTGTTCAACGTGTATATGAAGTCACTGGGTGAGATCATTCAGAGGTTTGTAGTGAGGTGTCATCAGTATGCTGATGACACTCAGATCTACCTCTCTTTTTCATCCGACACATGTCCTGCAGTCTTAGTGTTAATCCATTGCCTGGCTGCTGCGGGGGACTGGATTAAGGTGAGTCAACTTTCTTTCTTTCTTTCTTTCTTTCTTTCTTTGTATTTATATGCCGCCCCCCCATACCTATGGCATCTCGGGGCGGCTTACAGCACATATAAAACAATTTTTAAACATAAAAAATCTACAATATCATAATTAAAAACAAATTTAAAACACACTCCACAAAAATTAACACCCCCCCCACCCTCTCCTCCGAAGGCCTGGGTGAACAGCCAAGTCTTACAGATACGTCGAAAGGCCAACAGGCCTGGGGCCAGGCGAGCCTCATCCGGGAGGGAGTTCCACAACCGCGGCCTGGCCACTGAGAACGCCCTCTCCATTGTGGCCCCCTGTCTTACATGGGCAACCTGCTGCGGGGATCCTCCTTCCCATCTCCCCCCCCACCTGGACTTACCTGCTTGCGGGTGGTGCTGGGGGGGGCTGGTCTCCTTGCTGACGTTGTCACCGCCGCCGCTGCCGCCTTCATCCCTGCCGCTGCTGGGTCTGCCGCCGCTGCTGCTTCGTCCCCGCAGGATACCTGCGGGGACAAGAAGAACAAAAAAACGTGAGTTGGGGGCAGGGGGGGGAACGCAGAGGGCAGCCACGTGGGCTGTCCTGTCCCCTCCCCCCCCACCCGGAAGTAGCAGGGGCTAAAAGCCCACAGGCAGCGGCTGGAGCCGCAGG
>QEPC01012438.1:4244974-4258274 GCA_003113815.1 Sphenodon punctatus
AACAGAGATGAGGGAAGAAAGGTGAGAGCGGGAAAGGTCAGCAAGGAGAAGGTTACAATAGTCGAGGTGTGAGATGACTAGGGCATGGATGAGAGTTTTGGCAGAGGAGACAGACAGAAAAGGGCTGATCTTAGCAACATTGTGGAGGGAGAAGTGGCAGGATTTGGTCACGGTGTCAACAGTTGGTGAGACGAGCTTGAACAGAGGGGGAGAGGGAAGGAGTGGAGAGATAGAGTTGAGTGTCGTCAGCGTATAGGTGGTATTGGAAACTGTGGGAGGCAATGAGTTTGCCTAGGGAATGGCTGTAGATAGAGAAGAGGAGAGTGCCAAGGACAGAGCTATGGGGAACCCTGACCGAGAAGGGTAGGGAGGAGGAGGGCAAGGAGTTAGGAAGAGATATGGTCAGAAAGGTAGGAGGAGAACCAGTCGAGGACAGAGTCCTGGAATTCCAGGGAGTGAAGCGATTCAAGCAGGAGTGAGTGGTAGGGATCGGCAAACAGAATGCTGTTCGGATGTTTGGTCGTTCGGTTCGAAACCCAAATTCAGGTTCAATGGTTCGGGTCAGCCGAGTTCGGGTTAGCTGAACTTGGCCAAACAGTCAAAAATAGCACTATCAAAACCAAAACTTAACCAAAACCGAAACTTAGGGGTTTTTTGCCCTGAAAAGACGTTTTTCCTGCCCCCGAACTCATCCGAACTCATCCGAACACAGCCGAACTGTTCGGTCATTCAAGAGTTCGGTTCGGATGTTCGGTTCAGATGTCCGAACCGAACTCCGAACATCCGAACCGCATTCGCCCATCCCTTGTGAGTGGTCAATGGTATCTAAGGCAGCAGGGAGATCAAGGAGGACCAGAATAGAGTAAAGGCAGTTGGATTTAGCCACAAGTAGATCATTGGTGATCTTAGCCAGAACGGTTTCAGTGGAGTGAAGGGGGCGGAAGCCAGATTGGAGGGGGTCAAGGGAGAAGTTGGTGGAGAGGAAGTCGAGGCAACGGGAGTAGAAAACGCGTTCAAGGAGCTTGGAAACAAAAGGGAGGAGTGAGACAGGATGGAAATTAGAGGGTTTAGAGGCATCCAGAATGGACTTTTTGAGGATGGGAGAGACAGTGGAATGTTTAAAGGCAGAGGGGAAGGAGCCGGTTGAGATGGAGAGGTTGATGATGTGCAGGAGGGGAGGGGTGACAATGGAAGCAATGGAGGTCAGGAGGCAGGAAGGAATGGGGTACAGGGGGCAAGTGGAGGGGTTGGAGGAGGAGAGCAGGGAGGAGATTTCCTCAAGGGAGGCAGGAGGGAAGGAGGACAGGAGAGAGGTGGGGGGAGGAGGGAGAGGGGGTGGAGTGGTAGGGAGAGAGGACTTGGAAACGATATCCAGATGGATCTTATCAATTTTAGAGGTGAAAAAGAGAGCAAGATCCTAAGCGGACAGAGAAGAGGGAGGAGGACAGGGGGGATTCAGAAGGGAGTAAAAATGATTACAACCTAAGATGAACAAGGGTGAGGGGAACACAGAGAAAGACACACATTTTCCTATTTTTTTTACAGATGGGGAACTGAGGCTGAGAGGTTGCGACTTGCCAAAGGTCACCCAGTGTGTTTATTAGGGGTGGGACTATCGGTACTGGATTAATCTGATAATGCCAATAATGGTTGATATCAGAATGATGATAATTGTCTGTATCAAAATATCAGATTTTTAGCATTGCCGGTTTTCTCTGATTTTTAAAATTGCCCATTGAAGTCAATGGCCGCAATGTTAAAGATCCAAGAAAATCAGCAATGTTAAACATCTGATATTCTGATACCAATAAATCCAATATCAGGGGACTCTGATCCCTGATAGGCCCCCTGAGGTCCCATCCCTGGTGTTTATGGCTAAAGTAGGCTTTGAACCCTGGTCTCCCATGTCCATGTCGAGCACCTTATCCACTACACCACACTGGAGGGGGGCCTGGGAAGAAGGGGACTGAAGCCTGTTTATGATGTGGTAAATGAGAGTCCACTGCCAGGCTGGAGCCCTGGGTAGAGCTCTGCAGTGAACAGGTAACATCACAGAATCATACAATGTCAGTGCTAGAAGGGACTTCATGGATCCTTTAGTCCAATCCCCTTCTTGGATGCAGGATGAGTAGAGCTACCACATCCCCAGTAGGTAGCTGATGATCAATGGAATAAAGCTGCTGACTAAAGGAGAACTGTGAGTTTGGTGCCTGGTTTGGGAGGAAAATGAGGCACAAACCCTGTATGAGGTGTGAATCAGGGCAGAATTTCCTACTGATCTGCTCACCAACAGATGTTAGTCCAGAGATACCATCTAAACTACTTTGTCTCCATCACAAGTGACTTCTTAGGAGCTACTGAAAGATGAAGCTTAGCCACTGTAAAAAAATGTGTGCCCATCAAGGATTGCCACCTCTCCAAATTTCACCGAGACACCTTGGGGCTTACACCCAGGAACTTGAGGTTCTGGAAGAAGCCCTGATTTGTCAAGGTCAGTTGTCCCTAGTAACCTGGACAAACGGAGGATTCTGTAGATGGTAGGAGGCAGCCACATTATAAAGGAAGTGGGCCATAGGGACTTTCTGACATGACCCCGCCCATATGGAACACCATGGTTATTAATATATGTGACGGCAGCAGGCCACCGTCACAAACTGATCCAGATCAGGAAGGTGCTTGCTTCCCAATCCCAGTCAAGATTAGGTTCAGCTGTGAAATAAACGTTCATGCAGCTGGACCAATGGCAGGGCGAGGAACCGCACAAATGTGTGGCTGACCGACTCCGTTTCCATGCTGTGCCCAGGAACTCCCATCATGGGAGTCACTTCAGACCTACCACATGTGATAGCCACTGTAGCCCAGTTGAGCAGGTCATTCCCCAAGTGTGTTGGGGGCTAGCCCGGGCTGTGACTCGAGATCTCCAAAGTCACAGCCCCGGCTAACCATCAACACGCCCAGGGAAACTCCAGGCCAACCATCTGGATGGCCGTTAACAAACGTGATAGTGGCCCAGAGGCCAAAGTGGGTCTAAGCGGGCCGCAGTGGGTCACCGCCCTGTTTGTTAACAACACCCATGATACTCCATAATTTCCCCCCACTCAGAAATGGGCATGACAGCACCTACCCCCCCCCCNGATAGGGACTTGCCCAAGGCCACCCAGTGAGTTGTTCATGACTAGGACAGAATTTGAACCTTGGTCTCTCAGGGCCAAGTCCTTCTCCACTAGGCCTGTCTCTTATACACATCTAGATGTGTATAAGAGACAGGAAATGGGCATGACAGCACCTACCCCCCCCCCCATTCCTTTCCAACATGATCTTCCCCCTGCAGAGTGCCATGACATCAGGATGTTGCATAAGGTGTGGGGTTATGTCAGAAGGGGGTGTGAAAGTGCCTGTTCTGACAAGCCCCTGCTGAAGTGGCTCCACCTCCTCCAGGTGAAAGTCTGGAGGGAGGGGGTAACTCTATTCCTGTCTCCTTTAGCCCAGGCGGGATATGCCTGGGGTTTTGGTAATTAAAATCCTGTTCTGATCTTGTCTGGTGATTGTGATGTCTGCGGTTAATTAGCTCTTTTGATGCTAGCTGGTCCCATCAACTATATGTTATAAGAGTCTCAGCGTCAGACCCTAAACTGAAAGTTTCATCACAGCTCACTTTTGGGTTTCCACTAGTGACTCAGGTATGTTGTTCTTGGCAGCTATCCCAGACAAACCCATTGGGGTTTTCCTTCCAGGGCACCGTGCCTTTTGTCCTGCAGGAGAGGTGAGCTTATTATTGAGACCCACCTGAAGAAGGTTGTGTGACAATGAGTCAAAGGCAAGAACCCTGCAGGTAGAACGCCCCCATGGAGGATATGCCTTGGTTACAGTAGTCCCCCCTTTATGGGCTTTAGTTCTTTGCTTGCTTTTATCCTCCCCATTTTTCTGGCAGGCTTTGAACACACATAATGACTTGGAAGGTACAGTAAAGGTTCTGGCACCAGCTGAGTACAGCAGGAATGAAGCCAAGGCACCGGCCTGCACAGTGGTTTGGTTTCATCCCATTTGCAAACTATAAGGCTGCCTTTGAGTAGAAGCGGGGGGTGGGGTGCGAAAGAACATGTGCTAAACATCATGTTGGGAAGCTTAGCGCATTAAGAGGAACAGCGTGCTGGCTACGGACAAATGGAAATGGTTTGCGATTTGTTATAGGAAAAGGGGATGTAAGGAGCAGTCTCTTTTGATTTAGGGTTTAGCGAACTGCTTTGGCAGGGCAGGTACAATGGCCCTCTGCAGATATTTTCAGCTGTGCATGCCTCAGAATGGTATAAATCAAACCCCTTTGAGCCCGTGAAGTCTCCCCGGCATTTCTGTGCTCTTCCGGAAAGAGGGGAACAGATCAGGAAGAACTGGATAGAAAGGAAACTACAGGGAGAATAAATCCCAGGAAAGCCGCTTGTTCTTCCAAAGGGTAATGGTGTTCTTCAGCACTTGGACTGAGAGAAGATTTTCTTACTGGCCTGGTTGCAGGATGGCACTGGGTGGTTGCACTGGTGGATCTAGGGAAAATGAGGCCACATGCAACATGTTGGCTGGGCTTCCTCCCAGATTGCCTTGGGCCTTCCACGGGCTGGTGCTCCCCACTTTTGAGACTCTATGGGCCCATATTTTATGCCAGTGCTTCTCACACTCATGTCATTTCAAGTTTATTTATGGACCCTCGCCCCCTCTGCGGGACCCTCAAATACCTACATCCCTGTGCAGTAGCATAGTTTGCACATACCTGAATCCCTGGGTAGTTGACAGCACATTTCCCACTGGCAATTTCACAAGATAAAGGGGCACCTGCCACTTGTAAATCCAATGCAAAGAATGACCAGCTTGTCACATGGGCTATGGTCTGCGCCATTTCCTTGATGTTCCAAGAGAGCACCATAGCCTTCGATACAACACTGCAGGCCTAGGTCTTTCTATTGATCAGTCTAATCTGAAGACATAAACATCAGGAAGTTTGAAAGATCCACTCCATCATCACTCCATTTGGGAAAGCTGGTCGAGAAACCCCCCGTAGAGGGTGCTGACTGACGGGATCATCTGGTCAAAGACCCTGGGAATTGGAAGGAAGCTTCAAAGCATCAGTTAAACATTGCGGCACTTGCTTCAAACAAATTTTTGCCACACCCCACAGCTTTTCAGCCACCAAATCCACAAAAGATTCAGAAACATCAACACAGGGACAGAGGAACAGCCTGATGACAGACAGACAGATGGACACTAGTGGACCCCATGGGTGTTACTGGAACTATTTATTATTTGTTTGAGATTTCAGTGTTCAGAGTTCTTTACAATCCTTATCTAATCCACCCTCACAACAACCCTGTGAGGTAAGTCAATATTATTCCTATTGTACAAATAGGGAACTGAGGCCGAGAGATAGGGACTTGCCCAAGGCCACCCAGTGAGTTGTTCATGACTAGGACAGAATTTGAACCTTGGTCTCTCAGGGCCAAGTCCTTCTCCACTAGGCTACACTGGCTTCACTAGATTGAGCAATCCATTATTAGAGGCCAATTTTGAAAGCTCTAGGCTAAGTCTTTTTTTAAAAAATAAAAAAAATAGATTTGACTTTTAAAGAAACATAAGGTGCCTCAAACCAGGATTCAAAGAAAGGCCTTTTGTACTGTCAATGCGGCTGACTCAAAGGATGCAACAAAGGGCTCTGTGATAGAGACACAAGAAGCCTTCAGGCTTCTCAAGGCAGTGCCCCGCCTTAGAACCAAAATGAATAACAGGCAAATATCGTACCTGACGGTTTTGCCGGATTCAAACCATATCCACCAAAATGGATACCAGCTGTTGGATTCCATCTTCATCAGCTACTTTGGGTCATTTGTTTGCTTATTTCATTATTATTAGTTCTATCGCACATGTGCGGTAGCTGAAAAGAAGCAGCCGAATAACTGAATTTCCAAATTACTGAATAACCGTACAACTGAAAAAAATGGACATCTGGCTATCTCTTTTGGTTGTGTATATTATTTGGCTATTCAATTAGCTATCTAAAAATCGAAATAATATATTTTTAAAAATTATTTATTTATTTTAAAAATTGCCTACCTCGCCCATCCTGTCACAGACAGCTCTGGGCAGCATAAAATTATAAAACAAAAATAAAAATAATAAAGCTAAAAACACTCATAATAAGGAGGATTAAAATATCCCTCACCACGCACTACTCTAACCTCATCCTCCCCACCAAAGACCAGGTGGAAAAGCCACATTTTGTGAACTGTGTCGAAAAGAGGGGAGATCCCGGGCCAAACGAGCCTCTAACGGCAGGGAGTTCCACAGCTGTGGAGCAGCCACCGAGAAAGCCCTCCCCATCGTGGCCCCCTGAAAAACTGGGGGGGGGGGGACCTCAAGGAGAGCCACCCCAATGACAAAAGGGGCCAATCCAGGACTCGAGGGGTGAGGTGGTCCTGCAGGTAGGTTTAGCCAGGGTCGTCTAGGTCTTTATAGGCAAGCACCAACACCTTAAATAGGGCCCATGAGACAATAGGCAGCCAGTGCAGCGACCGAAGAATTGATGTAATATGTTCCGGGCAGCTCAATCCCACCAGGAGACGGGCTGCCGCATTCTGCACCAGCTGCAGTCACCGAACTGTCACCATGGGTAGCCCCACGTAGAGCACGTTTACAGTTGTCTAATCTAGAGGTGATAAAAGCATGGATGACAGTGGCCAGGTTAGAGTCCGAAACATATGGCCAAAATCGATGCACCAGATGTAATTGGCGAAAGGCACTCCTCCTTGCCACAGTCTCCACCTGAGCATCCAAGTGGAGCTGCAAATCAAGGAGCACCCCCAGACTCCGTACCTGGGAAACGAGTGGAGGACAGTGTCACGAAGAGATACTAGACTATAGGTCTAACAAATATGTACAGCTACAACTTAAACATGTATGTAATGTGAAAGTTGAGAACTTGAAACTCGCTTCATGTAATCATGTAATGTAAACTGAGAACACAAAATTCAATTAATGCAAGCAAGACAGACAAAAGCCATGCTAACGTGTATTCCCTGCAAAGAGGCAGACAGAAACATTTGAATTGCAAATGAAGTTGCCCTGCGGACGTGATGGGGAACATGAAGGGTCCAGGTTTTCTCTAGGCGGGAAAGGCAAAACAAAGAGACTGGAAAACATATAAAAGGTAAAGACCTTTGCGAGAGGAAGGACAATTGGAGCTGGAATTCAATTCAACCTCTGACTGAGCTGAGTCTTGGAGGCATCAGCTTGCCTGCCAGCCAGACCGCTGGAACTATGGACTGAGAGAAAGAACTTTGCTTTCTACCAGCTAAGAGACAAAACGCCCAGCCCTTACACCTGGCTGAGAATAACCTCAAGTTTATGGACTTTCTATAGGGTAAGATTTAGATAGGGATTCACACAGTATAGAATAGGAATGTGTTATTTTACTGTTTACTTTATTAGCCACTCTGTGTCAAACTATTCTTGCTTATGTAATCAATAAACTTTCTTCTTATCTATTAAGAAGTGTCTGTGGTCTAACATTGGGGACGCAAGATGAGCACCTGTGCTTGCAAGCACTGGCAAACCCAGAGAGACAGTGTGTAAATGGGAAGCTTTCTGGGATCTTGGGTGGCAAAAGGATTTTCCCCTTTGCAGTACTGGATCAGACAGAGAAATAACTGATGCAGGTGGGCTGTAAGTGAGGGAAATTGAGTCACTCAACCCAGGAAAGTGGGGTACTGGACCCCAAAACCATGACAGACAGACCCCCATCAATGATGGGGGTCATCACCCCCGCTGCCTTACCCACCAGTATCACCTACGTCTCGTTGGGATTCAGCCTCAGTCGATTTGCTCTCATCCAATCCCCCACTGCTGCCGACACCTGGTAAAAACCAAGACTGCTGGGCCTGGGTCTGATGAAAAAGAGAGGTAAAGCTGGGTGTCATCAGAATATTGATGACACCGCACACCAAACCTCCTGACCACCTCACCAAGTGGCTGCATATACACGTTGAACAGGAGAGGGGATAAAAACAGAAACCTGGTATGATGAAAAATAATCCCCAAGCACCACTCTCTGAATTCTTCCAGCCAGGAAGGAGCGGAACCAGTCAAGAACCGTGCTATCCACCCCTGCAGGCGTGTCACCAACATTTCATGGTCAACGGTATCAAAAGCAGCCGACAGATCTAATAGAATCAGCAGGGCCGAGCGACCTTGATCTAATTCCTGGCATATGTTGTTGATCAATGCCACAAGTGCAGTCTTGGCACCATAACCCAGGCAAAATCCTGACTGCAAGGGATCAAGAATACTGACATGATCCAGATGCTTCTGCAAGTGTCGGGCCACCACCCGTTCAATAACCTTCCCTAAAAAGGGAAAGTTAGAGACTGGCTGATAGCTGACAAGGGAGTCAATGTCAAGCAATGGTTTCTTGAGCAAGGGTCACACGACTACCTCCTTAAGGCAGCCCGGCACCCTGCCCTCCCTAAGGGAGGCATTAACCACCCCAGACAGTAACGGTCCCACCATCTTCTGGCAGACCTTAACTAACCAGGACGGACATGGGTCCAATTCACAACAGGTAGCCCTAACAGTCTCAAGAACATCCTCTGCATCAGTAGGGGTCACCGACAGAAACTGATCCCACAAACTCAGACAAGACGGGGCTTCCATAACCTCTAGTTTCCCCATTGGAGGAAGTGCTGCATCGAAACCATGGTGAATCTGAGCGATTTTATCAGCAAAATAATACACAAACATGTCACAGAAGGCACCAGATGACTCCACTCCTAGGTGGAGGGAGGCCGGACTGACCAACCCCCTCACCACTCGGAACAGCTCCGCTGGATGGGATTTTATGCATGCTATGAGGGCAGCAAAGAACTCCTTCCTTGCTGACCACATAGCCATAGCATAGGTTCATAAACTAGCTCTATGTCACAATCTGTCGGCTTCAGCATGCAAACGACGTCACTGTCGCTCCAACCGCCACCCCTCCCGCTTCAGCACCCACAGACCCTCTGAAAACCAGGGATACCTACGGTGCTGCTGCCTGGGAAGCAGATGCCTCAGAGCCGTCCGATCAATGGCCTCCATCAACAAGGTGTTCCACAGCTCAGCGAGATCATCAATGAGATGGTCATCCAGATCAGAGGGTATTTCCCCCAGAGCATCCCAGAACCATTCCAGTTCCACCAGTCTGTGTGGGTGAACCATTCTACTTGGTTCCACACCCTTCCAGGGGCAGATGTGCGCCAGGAGAGAGGCCTGCAGGAGGCAATGATCTGTCCATGTCAAGGGCACCACTGATATTTCCCCCACCAACGGACCCCCCACCTCAAGGTCAGAGCAAAATACAAGGTCTAAGGTATGTCCCCCCTGATGCGTCGGGCCACTAATCATCTGGGACAGGCCCATGGTTGCCATGTTGGCCATGAACTCATGTTCCACACCCCTAAGGTTGGCATTGGCATGTACGTTGAAGTTCCCGAAGACTACCGTCTTTGTGAACCTCAACACCACCCCCGACAACATTTCCGCTAGAGCATGCCGGGAAGCTGCTGTACAGATAGGCGCATGGTATACAAGCAGAACTCCCAAACTGTCCCCTGCCAAATCAAGCCCCCGGTGGAGATCCTCAGTACCCAATATAGATTGCACCAGATACCTACGAACAACCAAAGACTCCCTAAAAATCATGGCTAAACCGCCCCTCCCTGCCCCCTGTCCCTCTGACCATGGTTGATGCTGCACGGAATACTCGGCCGGTGCAAGGTCAGCTAAGATAGGTCCTGGCTCAGTGTCCAGCCAGGTTTATGTGATACATACAAGGTCAGCCGCATGGTCCAGGATCAATTCCTCCTGGACAGTTGTTGCTTTATTAGCTACCGACCTCACATTTACCAGCATCAAAACATGGTCAGGGGCCTTCTGATCCTGAACCACCTGCCCAGCTGCTACGGGGGGAGGTGAGAGGTACAGATAACAAGCATCTGTCCCGTCTCACAGCTCTAACATTCCCCCAATAAGAACCATACCTCCCTCATCCCATCACGACCCCAATGGCTGCATCACACACACACCCCAATTGGCCCCCGCCCCCTCCGGCTGCCGCACCCTGATCAGGAGGAGTATTCCCACCCCCATTCCTCATTCCCACCTCTTACAATCTCACCCTCCCTAACCCAATCCTTTCCCATAATCTGCATCCCCCCCACCCCAATATCATGTTTAACCCCCCACAATAACCTCTCAAAACACCCACTGACACCCTAAAAATCCACTGAAAAATCCACCCCCAGGCCCCACCAAGGGCCACGCCCAAGGATACAAAATCTACTCTTGGTTTCAGCTCTACCTCACCTGTTTGCATACCACCCATGCGTGAGAGTGGGCACTCTCAACCTGACTGATGGTCATCATGACAAATTTCAACAGCCATCTTGGAAATTTTAAAGAGATGAGTACAGAATTTTCCTGCAGGAAATAGTGAAAATTGCATGTGCATGTGAAAATTGACTAAAGTTATGTGACAGTCATATTAAGAACTAGGGATGTGCAAGCAGAACGCAGTTCGGATGTTCAGACGTTTGGTCATTCGGTTTGAAACCCGAGTTCAGGTTCGGTTGTTCGGTTCGGTGGAGTTCAGTTTGGCCAAACTTGGCCAAACATTCGAAAATAGCATTATCGATACTGATACTGAATTCGAAGATTTTTTTTGGTATCGGTATCATTTGGTCCTGAAACAACCCCTGGTCTCCACCTCTGGTGCCAGGAAGTCTACTCCTCAGCTGCCTCCTCCTTCCAGTCACGTTTTTCCCACCCAAAGTCACATTTTTCCCATCCCCGAACTCATCTGAACTCACCTGAACATGACCAAACTGTTCGGCCATTTTCAAGTTTGGTTCGGACGTTTGGTTTGGACGTCCGAACATGCTGAATTCGGTCTGAACTCCAAACATCCAAACCGTGTTCGCACATCCCTATTAGGAACAGGATCCCACTGATGGTCCAAGCCTCACTGAAGTTCAGCTAAGCTCTTCTGTGACGTTACATTGTGGCCTGTGGGCTCCCCTCACAGATCAAGTCTTCTGACTTTTATTCAGCCTCTCTCACCCAGTCAAATGACCAGAGGTAGACTTTTCAGTCATCCACAGATTAGAACTTGTTGGCAACAACCACATAAGTGTCATTTACGCAACCTAACTGAGGTTGTCTTCATGCACTTCCTATACTCTTATACAGTGTTGTTGTGTGCAGCTATACAGCTACCCTGCTCTCCACCCCAGAAGTGACTGTATTTCAATGGTGGGTGAAGACAATCTAGATATCTTTAATTAGCTTATGCTTGCAAATTGCTTTACATAAAAGATGTGGTAGCCAGCATGGGGTTACTACCCCTACAGATTTGATCCAAAGACTCAGAGTTTTAATGCTTCATCTTTGGGTTCCAGGTAAAGCTCTTATTTCCCTGGGTTAGTCAGGGGCACCACTATATTTTTTTCAGGGGAGGCAGGAGGTAAGGGCTATGTTGCAATGGGGAGGGGCTGATCTGATCCTATAGAGTATTGTGACATCATGATGCTACAAATGGGATATTGTCCCATCAGAAAATGGGCAGGAGACGTCATGAGTAGGGCTGTAGCGGAATGTCGCAGCGGTAGCTATTTCCGCTGGAAACAGCATTTCCGCAATTAGTGGTACGGCGTGGCAGAGGCTTTCATTCCGCTAGTTTCATTCCGCTAGTTTCATTCCGCTACTTCCGCAGTTCCGCTAATTTCATTCCGCTACTTCCACAGGCATCGCAAAATAGCGGAAACATGACATTTTCGCTACTTCCGCCATTCCGCCAGTGCCACAAAATAGCGGAACAGCAGTTTTCCGACAGAATTCCGGCGGAATTAGTGGAATGTCCGCAGAAAAGCTGCGGTGTGGCACGGGCAATTCCGAAATGGCGGAATGGAATTGCGGCGCGGTAACAGCTGCTGCCACATCAGCCCTAGTCATGAGTCCCTTTGCCTGTCCACTTTCTGATGTGGCTCCGTCCTCCGTTGAGTGTTGAGATGTTACAATGATCCAAAGGGAGCGTGAACATGTTGGAAAGGGATGAGAGAACCCCTTTGATCCACCCTTTTGGCATGGCCCTCCCCCTTTGGGGATCAATCCTTCTCAGAAGCTGGCAACCTTATGTGGGGGTGGCAGGGGTGTAGCTATAATAGATTCAGTAGTTGCAGCTGCACCAGGGCCCACGTGGCTGGGGGCCCCAGAAATGCATATGCACACTGGAGTAAAATGCCCCAACAAGGGCCCATTCCATCTTCTGCACCAGGACCCTTTCCCACCTAGCTATGCCCCTGGGGGGTGACAGACCATTACGTTGTTTGGCACAGGGACTGTAATCTACTATATATTTGTGCAGTGTCTACCACAAAAGGACCCTAATCTGATTGCTGTCTTGACAGCACCATAACAACAACAACAACAACAACCACCTAGACAAAGGCATGAGGGTATGTTGTGGACTCTATCTTTGGTGAGGAAATACTTCCTCCCTTGAACAAGGTGTAGTGATAGGGTTTACACCAGCATAGCAGAGACTGAAACAATACATCAAATAAGTCATACCTGGCTACTTTACTTTCCTGATCCAACACACTTACATTGGTTCCCATTTATCTGTGTGTGAATGTGTGTAATGTTTCCAGGATTAAAGCCATAGTCTCATTTCAATGGGTGTTGTTACACACACATTTCTCCTGCATCTTTGCTGTAACATCCAGCACTTTCTGTGTGTCTAAATCACTCACCCAGATCTTAAACATCTGGCTCTTTGAACTTCTGCATAGAACTTCTTTCAGAACTTGTGTGTGTAAAAAGTTCTCCTGGTAAACTGCTTTGCTCCAGACCAGGCCTGAAGTGTCCGCTCCTTTTTCTGTTCCGCTATTTAATTCCGCCATTTCGGAATTGCCCGTGACTTTCCACAGCTTTTCCGCCGACATTCTGCCAATTCGTCTGGCATTCCACTAATTCGGAAACTGTTGGAACAAGCATTTTCCCACTACTTTGTCATGCTGGTGGAAACTGAGGAAGATAGAAACTGTCAGAACAGACATTATTCTGCTATTTTCTAGGGGCGGGACCCGGTCCCATTACCGGTATACCGGATTTTACCGGTTACCGGTTTCACAAAAACCGGATTCCCGGATTAAATCCGGTATACCGGTGCCGGATTTATTGCGTTGGTTTCAATGGGGCGCTGTGTCCCCATTGAAACCAATGCAAT
>QEPC01012438.1:4258921-4278378 GCA_003113815.1 Sphenodon punctatus
CCAGGCTGGGCAGGGTGGGTGGGGGGTGTCCCCCCTTCCACCCGCGCAGCCTGGACTCGGGGAGGGTTTTTTTTTTTTAAAACTGTTTGGCTGGGGCTTTAAATTTTTTTACATTGCAGCCATTTAAAAATGGCTGCAATATAAAAAAACCGGCACAGTGAAATCCGGTACCGGGCCGGAATACCGGGGCTGAATCCGATAATGCCGGTACGCCCGATACCGGCATTATCGGATACCGGATTCTACCGGTTTCCCACCCCTACTATTTTCGCAGCTGGTGGAAGTAGCGTAATGAACGTCTCAATTGCACTGTGCTGCTCATTGCGGAAGAGCTTTTTCTGTCAGAAAAAGTTACTGCAGCAGCTTGCCAGTTCAGCCTTTCTCCAGGCAGCTGTGGTCACTTGGTTTCCATGGCAGCCCCTCACATCTACAGCTGCGGCTACTTTAGGCTGCCTCAGGGCAGTGTTTGTGTGAAGAATGCATCCAAGAACTGCCTCAGGGCAGTGTGTGTGTAAAGAATGCATCTGGAACTTACTTGTGGATTTGTAAACCCAGAAGACTGAAAGACCAGCACTTTAAGGTGTGTGTAAAAATGCCCACTGCCATGATGTCATCAGGGGAGGCCATACCCACCGATGTGACATCAATGAAATTTGCAAAAAGTGAGATCATTCCGATGTGGCTTTAGGCTTACTTTACGCTACAGGCATCCTCAGTGCATAAATGGTTTCTGACAATCTCTGATCTCCATTTCCTCCCTCACATCTCCATTATGGCACAATGAATCCATGGGTTATTTTTAAAATGTCTTTGGCTCAGTTACAGAACTGGTCTCTCATTTTCCTCCTGCTTTTCTGGGTTATTTTCTCATTGTCTCTAGCAGAAATAGAATTTCACTGGAAATCACCCTGCAGGAGGGCTAGGGCAGAAGATTTTAGTAGATGGTTTTAATAAAAGCACAGAGCACTTTCTGTTTCTCAAATGTTGTGTGATCCATTCGCTATATTAAGCACCACACAGGAAAACTGTGATATAAGGCAGTGGGAGGACAACGATGACCACGCAGACCACATGAACTGCTGTTACTTTTCTTCTTGGTTACAGAACAATCCCCAAATCTAGGGCTTTCCCTCCCCTTCCGACAGTAAACTTACCTCCCTCTGCCCCCTTCTCTAACCACTAGGTCACAAAATGCCGCTAATGGCACTCCTAGTTTCAATAGGGAGTGGAAACCAGATAAAGGAGCTGATTCACCACTATATCAGAATTGTCCGTAAATATAGTAGTGCTGGCAGTGACAGTAACAGGAAGAAGCTCTGCACCTCAGCTCCACCAGCCGTTTGTTTTTTGCTTTCTTTTTTCAAATGCCGTTTCAGGCTGCATTAGCAGCAGCAACACGTCCAAGGTCGAAGTAGTAATGGCACCACTTTACTCAGCACTGGTGAGACCTCACCTGACGTAGATGGTGTAAGCAGACAGAAGGGCGCCTGCCCTAGGTGGTCTATCCATCTAAAGGTACCCCACCAGATGGTGAAGCAAGGCTGTGGTGGGCCTGGTGTCATGTCCCAATTATCCACCCTCCCACCCGCCCGCCCTGGACAAGGGGACAGGGTCTCCAAGTAAGGGAGCAGGGCTTATCCATCAAGGCTCCCAGAGCAGCAGAAACCCCACCAGGAAGGAAGCTTTAAGAGTTGGTGGGGTGAGGCCAGCACTCCACTCCCAACCACTCTGAAAACATCCTTCTTGGCAGGGCCCTTTGCAAGTGTCCTAAGTACTGCAGGGAAATTTTCAGAGTGATCAGGGCCTGAGGTCACTTCTAAAGGGACCCCTCCGAATCCAGGGTCCAGGCTCAACTTACCCCTCTCGCTCCATGGTAGCTACACCTCACTTGGTGTGGAGCAGATGTGCCCGTTCTGCTCCAGCCCGGTTTGAGGTGACCTCAGGAACATCCTGGAGCACCACCAGCAGAGTGGGCTGGCCAAACCCAGGGCACCAGTCTGAGGCAGACCTGCTGTCTGTCTGCTCAGCGGACTGATACTTCAGCTCTGCTTCCGGCTGGCTGTTGCCCCAGGCAATACCATAGGGTTGCAGCTGGCAGGCTAGAGTGTTAGGTGATCCACCCAAAACTCTATGCGGTGTGGGGGTGGGGGGTAGGTGCCACATGGGTGGACCATGGGCCAGGGAACCCACCAGGTCAGTGCAAAGTAAATCTGACCTAGGCAGGGCTGGATGCGGGAGGGGGGTGCACTCCCGGAGCAGCTCTGGGGATTGCCAGCCCCACATCCATCTAAAAGTAAGAACCTAGTATCTTCAGATTGGGGTGCTGTGCTTCAGGGAGAATGTCAAACAAAACAAAACAAAGCTAAGAACAGCAAGGAAGACTGAAAAGGGGACAGATACAAGAGTGTAGGGGTAGGTCGTGCAGCTGCACCAGGGTCCCCAAGCCTGAGAGGCCCATGCTCCTTGGTGCAGCTGTATCCCCTGCCACTGGGGGATGGGGCAAGGGGAGGGGATACAGGGCCCATTCCAACCTAGCTACACCTCTGCTAGAATGGCAGTCATAGGAGGAAAGGCTGAAGGAAATGAGAAAGTTTAGTATATAGAGAAAAGAAATCTAAGGTGGGACATATTTGCAGTGTTCCAGTATCTAAACAGTTGTCACAGAAAAGACAGAGAACGGTTGTTTCCTGTTGTTACTGAAGACTGGGGTTGACAGGCACCCCTTATTTTAAGGGATGGCCCTTATTTTAAAGAATCATCCCTTATTTCAGAGCACCACAACACTATTCACCATAATGGAACCCTTTATTTCCACAACAGATGTCTCTTATTCTGAACACCCCACCAACATGGAACACAACGGGGCTGATCCCAAGCCCTGTGGATCCCACGCGCCCACCCGCGCAGAAATCATGCAAACCTCCATTGCAGGCATATTGTGCTGTGTGGAAACTGCGTGCATCCGTTCGCGCCAGTGTGCATGGAACCCGTGGGGCTTGGGATCGGCCCCAATGTCATTATCCCTCAGATCTGTAGCATTCCTTATTAATTATTTTTTAAAAAATTTGAACTGGCAACTCTATGGAAGGTAGAAAAAGAGGGTATGGGATTAAATTGCAGCAAGGTAGGCTGTAACTAAAGATTAGGGGAAACGTCCTAACTGCACTTATCGCCCTCCATACTCCAGCCCGTGCACTTCGCTCCTCCTCTGTCCCCTCTCTCGCCCTTCCACGCCTTCCCTGCTCCCCTAAGCGCCTTCATCCCTTCTCACTTGCTGCCCCCCATGCCTGGAACTCCCTCCCTGTCCACATCCGCCTTGCCCCCTCCCTTCATACCTTCAAATCTCTCCTTAAAACTCACCTCTTTCGCTCTGCTCTGTCTGACTCTTTATCCTGCTGAGCCACTATTCCTATACCTACGATCGGTTTACCCTTATCCTTGCAACATGGACCTGCCTGCTGTCATTCTCATCGTAACCAAGCCAAGTACGTGCACTTGAGACCTCGCATCTTCATGAATGTTAGACCCCTTGTCTCTCCCTCTGTTCCCCTTCCTAAGTCTCTCCCCCAGCTCCTGTCTCTCAGATTGTAAGCCCTAGGGGCAGGGACCGTGTCTATTTTATTACTTTGTAAAGTGCCAGGTACACTGCTGGCACTATATAAATGTTTGTTAATAATAATAATAATAAACTGACAGAGCAGTTGTGCAATGGAATAGGTTGTCTAGGGAGATTGTGGAATTTCCTCCATTGGATGCTTTCAAAAACCATTTGGGTAGCACCTGTCTGTGCTAATGTAGATAGAGGGTATCTTGCCTAGGAGCAGAAGGCTGAACTACATGATGCTTCAGGTCCCTTCCTACCCTTTGCTCTTATGATTTTATAATGTCACACCAGGGTAGTATCAGGAACAGTGAAGATTCCCTGTGCTAGCCCTACTGTCCCACCCCACCCGCTTTCTAATGGGAACTTGGCAACGCCACCTCGTCTACCTTTCTGCTAGTGGATTGTTCCCCAACAGTTATCTCTGGCAGGGGTGTAACTAGGTGGGAATGGGCCTCCTGCTGGGGCACTCCACTCCAGTGTGCATATTCATTCGACATGCATGTGTCCCTCTCCCTCCACCCCAGGCTTGTGGGCCACCATGCGGCTGTACCTGCTGCAGCTATTATAGCTAGCTACACACCTGATCTCCAGTCATTTGAAGGCCTCGTTTCCCCCTGGCAGTTGAGGAGATTTATGAGTTCATTCTTGCTACATGCTTTGGATTGGAAAGGTAAAGCAGAAAGAACAATGTTTTGTATTGCCATGAATTTAAACCTCCAAATAAAAATGATTAATTAAAGCTGATAAAGCATTTTGAGATTCTTAAGAGCAAGACACTGAAGAAGCGTAAATAATAGCAATATTGTTTGTAGTATAAAAGCACAGCCCCTCACCCCCACCCCAGTGCTCTCCAGTCTTTGTTCTCATTTCTTTCTATTGAACGGATGGATTTTAGTACTGGCACGAGGTGCCACTGTGAGAGTCGTGGAGACACAAGGCCTGCGTTGTACTGTTTCTCCACGTTGCAGGTAGAAATTCTGGGACATTTGCATGGGCTGAATGGCTGAACCATGCCCAAGTGCTTTATTATGCTGCATGCACATAACCAGGCCACAATGGAGAACAGTAAGCTGGAGAGAAATCGTTCCAAAAGCCCAAGACAAACAGCAAGCAGAGCTGGAGCCAGACCCCTGTAGAATCGAAGCGCAGGCTCCCAGCCGCTTTGGGAGAGCTGGGCACTAACAGGCATTTCAGAAATTCCCTGAGCAAATAACTCTCTCTCTCCCCAAGAGCAAACACAGGCTAATCCTGCTATTCTGCTTATTTGCACAAGATAATGTCTGTTGCCATTTGAGAACCTTTTTCCTCTTTTCCCGTTCCTCCCTCTTGCCCTGAAACAGTAACTTCCTGATCTTCGAGCGGCTCACCAATGCCCTGAGAGTATCGTGTCAATTAAGCTGGTTTTAGCCAACCTGGCTGCATTCATAAGACTCTTTGTGGGCTTCTGATACCTCACTTTGTCCAGTAACAAGAAGGTGACCTTTAAATGATTAGGTTCTGCTATGTTTATCCATACAACAAAGGACAAACAGAACAACCTTTGTTATTTTTAATTCAGAGCAACAAAAGAAGAAAATTCAAGTCTCCATGTCTGTGTTTGGGGTCTGGAAGGATGCATGCTTTAAAGGCCCTTTTTACACAGACACTCTAACACCGATAAAATGGGTGTTACATTTTATTATACACATTACAGGACACCCACAGGGCCTGCAACATGGGCCCTTTTCACATGAGATGCCTCCACCCAGTTTCGCTGGGTGGAGGCGTCTGCGTGAACACCGCGGGTGGTGGGTGTAGGTGCATTTCGCTGGGTGGAGATGGGTGGAGGTGTCTGTGTGAACACCACGGGCGGTGGGTATAGGTGCGTGTGTGCTCCCACGCAACACCCGTCTCCACCCACCACTCACACCCATAGAGCAACCGCTGGTGGAGTCCATTGCTCCATAGAACAAATACCCACATAACTTCATAGAACTGATTTTACTTACTTCTCAGTTCCCTCCAGATTCCCTCTCACATTTATTCCCTCCTCTTGTCTCCCTCTCCCCCCTGCCTCAGAGTCAGAACCCATTGCAGATATATATTAATGCTGATAGTGTTTGCCCTCCATCACTCTCATCATTGTCTCTGTGTCCTCTTCTTCTGTATGTTCTTTTGTCTCACTGCCTGTGTTTTGTAAGGATGCGACTTGGATGGATTTCTGGGTCTCTTCTGAATTTGGACCTTTCTTAACAGTGTTTTTATGGATTTGTATTACAGATCCATATTTAAAATGATATTAAAAATGCATTGTGCATCCCTTAACCAAAATGGCAGCAATAGCATCACCACAATTTTGGTTAAGGGCAGTGGCCATTTGGTTAAGGGGGGTGGCCAATTAATTTTTTAATATTTTTATTATTTTCAATACAGATCCTTAATACAAATCCATAATAGGTATGATTTTGGATTAATCTGTAACTGCCATTTTTGGACAGTTGCGGATTAATCAGTAGACTCTGAGTACTTCAGTGCAAGTCTTGTGCCTTCCTATGAGATGGTAAGTGCTGGGGAAGGATGGTGTGTATAGCAGAAGCATATAGTGTGTAGAACTAGGCCACATTAGTGATGGGAGGACTTGGCAGAGGGAAGCAGGAATAGCACTGTACAAGGGAAGATGAACTTGGAACGCACTCTTACAGTCATGATAATTGAATATGAATTTAAGGATTGTACCATGCTGTACTGGTCAGAGGACATGCCTGGCATGATGTGCTCACACATCCCTGAGAAGGGGCCCAGGGAGACAAGATGTTTTGTTAGAAGCTACTGTTACTGATGATTAGTTACTGAATAATATTTTTATTTATTTTATTTACTGGATTTCTATACCGCCCCATCCTGCAATGCAGCTCGGGGCGGTTTACAATATGCATTATAAATATATCATTGTGTAATCAGCTAGCATGTATAAGCTTTGTTTGAATGTAACCATGTTGCACCTGGTAATCTCAAAGTTACTGAATGGACCTGGGAGTCAGAGTCTCAATTGGGGCCTAACAAACCTTTGTAATGTGTACTATGGTCTGGACTAGGGCAGAAATGAATAGAACAGTAGTTACTCTCAAGTATTTCCAAGTAGTCGAGGATCAGGCTCGAGTACTCGGTAGACTACTCATTACTCAGTATGAAAAGTTGTGTCCTTGCCTTAACGTCATATCAAGTGTCCTCTTGCCAACCAAATAAGGAAGCACCAGTAGTGGAGCGATGAATTTCTAGGGGGGGAGGGGTGTGGCAGGAAGGAAAATGTCTAGCAGGGGACACACCAGGCAGGAAGGAGGAGGAAGGAGAGACAGAGGGCAGGAAACTCACTGTGAGGAGGGCTTCAGCCTGTGGAGTCAAAGTGGAGGGGTCGCCACAAGTGGCACCGGTGCACTGCCCAACACTGCCACTGGTTCTCTGGGAGCATGCTGGACTATGTTTCTCAGCATTCTCCCAGAGAGCAAAGATGGCAGCCTGATCGCCTGGCATTAGAACAGTGGCCACAAGTGTTTGTGAGCCATGAGCCACCACTTGCTAATGGGACCTGTAAGGAAGAAACAAAGCAGTAATATGTGCTCATGTGAAAGGTAGGGTACACGGCAACAGTCCAACGTGGTATCAGGCAAGCACTGAATTGAGGCGTTTCCAAGTACCGAGTATCATGCCCATTACTCAGTTTCTCAGTACTCAGTAAAACTGAGTCAAATACCACAATCCTTGGCTGCAACCAAATACCAAGTTTCATCCCTAGTCTGGACTCATAATTGACCATCTTACCTGGTCCCGACGTACTACATAGTTGAACTCATCACAGTTACAAAGTAAGTACCTAGCACAATAGCCATTTCATTCTGATTGTGGTATCTCTGAGCACTAATGCGAGGTAAGTCCTTGCATTAAGAATAACAATAATAGGGACAATTACCCAGGTTCTTTGAGGAATAGCCATTGAAGATACAGCCACAGGATTTCTTTTTAGAAACTGCTTTTCATAACGGAGGCATCTAGCTAGTTCCCTGGCAAATCGAGTGACACCTCACACATTGAAATTGCAAATGAAAATGTACTGAGCTGGGGAAATGTCATGTCACAATAAAGGACTCAATCTAAAGTCTTCCACTTACTACAAAGGGACACCCAACTGCAGCATGTACTGAAATGTTTGGGTGAATGCACTGCTGCCCTCTGCTGGATAGAATGTGTCTCAAACCTGCTCAGATGAATGACGGTCCCTTAGCCAGCTAAACTAGTGTAGCTGCTCCTTCCAGTCAATTTGGCAGCAGCCTATTTGTTGCTGAAGAGGATGATTGTGAGAACTTTATATGCCTCCCTTCCCCCTTCCTGGTTAAAAAGATTTCAAGATGGAATGGTGCTTTAGCAAAGGATTTTGGGAAGCCCACACTGGATTCTGTAGGCCGTGAATGATGCCAGTCTATACCTTCTTCCATTCTGCCCTTTTATCTTGGAATGCCTTCTCTCCTTCAAATCCCTCATCAAGACTCACCTTTGCTGAACTACCTACAAGAAGTGAGAAGAATTAGGCAAACACAGCCAAGATGTATAGCTGTTCTAGAGCCTGACCCAAAGGCCATAGAAAGCAAGGAGAAGAAAACTCTAATGACTATAATTTTTCCGACCTTTACTGAGTTACTTGTTTCTGACACCCTTGAACTTTCTAATGCCTTGCCACCTTGTACCTATTTAGGATCCCCATGTTGTTTCATGTTTGAATCTAGAACAGTGTTTCCCAGAGCTTTTGTCCATTTTGAAATTGGAATGTAATCTCCTGATAGCAAGAAAGAGATGCAAGGTTGTATCATACAGCAGCTGGGATCATTAATAATCCCATCTGCAGATAGTGGTAATCTCTTTTGGCCCCACCCCACTCTTTGCAGAACTCAGATCTGGAGAAAATCTCCTTGCAAGGACCTTCGCTTTCATTTATTATGATTTAATATTTATGAATTATATACTGCGTTCAGTGTCCAAAGCACTTTACAGTCCTTACCTAATGACCCTCTCAGGAAGATAATTATTATCTCCATTTTACAGAGGGGGAACTGAGGATGAGAGATGGTGATTTACTCATGGCTACCCAGTGAGCTTATAGGTAAAATGGGATTTTAACACTGGTCTCCTAGGTCTGAATCCAGCACCTTATTTGATAGCCTACAAGGTCTAGCAAACTAGCATACAAAAGGGATAATAAAAATGACCATATCCTCTAGATTGACAAGCCCTTTCTGAGTACCGGTCCCTTTGCTACTAATTTTGAAACTAAATCAAAATTTAGTTTCAACTAAATAAAATCTAGTTGCCTTCATGTGCAGTCATGGTAACTTTAGCTACAGTTAGGAGTTGCCACCTTAAATGGTGACAGCAGGGTGGCCTCAGAAATAGTGTTTATGAATAAAGATTTTAATGCAGAAAATTTTCTCTGCAGGAAAACTTCGACATAGAAGCATTTTGCAGTTTTTAGGCCCCTGCAGTAGCTATAGGACAGCCAATGTGGCTTGGGGATAAGGCGATGGAGTGGGAACTGGGAGACCTGGGTTCTTATCTCATCCTAGATATGAACTCACTGTGTGGCCTTAAGCAAGTTATTATCTCTCAACCTCCATTTCCCATCTGTAAAATGGGAATAATGATGATCTACCTCACAGGGTTGTTGTTAAGGTGAAATACGTAAGGACTGTAAAGCATTTGAACACATGAAAGCGCCTTATAAACGACTAATAATTATAACCTCTGCTGAGAAAAGGGAGTACTTTCTCCTAAAATTTTGCAAACTCCACAAGCCTGGTCTGGTTCAAGAAATTATTGTCTTTTCAATAACATCTCTTGATTTTTTTATTAAACAAGGACAGGTGTAATAGAGTGGCAGGAGCCACTCTATAGTTAAGGTGTGTTGCACGCTCCATTATAAAGCCCAAACATTCTATTAATTATAAAATTGAAACTATTAAAGTTAGGATCATGAAATCTGTGGTGACGGATCACTGGAGTACGTGGATCAAGCTGTCCAACTGTCAGCCAAATTGCTTGGATAACAGCTGAACTATCACAGTTTCGAGACTGCACTTTGAAGACTGTTCTTTCAAAAGTTAGACTGTCTTGATCTCAGCAGGGCAAAGCGGCTTTGTGTTGGTTGGGAGGAGGTATAAGCCTTTTAGAAAATTCAAGGAGGCTGCCAGGAGGTGCCTTCTGGTTTACCTAGTAGTTTTTAAGTTATGACATCATGAAAATTCAGTGTTAGCCTATAAGACCATCCTGAGTGTGGAGTGCTTGCGAACTTTCTATGTGTAATGCAGAGACTGTTTAAAAGCAAACAGTTTTGAATACTAGGGACTACAATTCCCATCATGCACTGCTTCCTAGAACCTATCAGTGCTGGGGAAAGAGAGGGAATCACACCTCCCAGGGGCAGTGTGAGTGACTGGTCAGCCATGTTTAGATCTGATCTGGTGGGGAGAGTTGGAGAACAAGGTTTGTGGAAGGGAAAGAGCTGAAGGTCATTCTGTTCTGATCCCGCACAGCAGGCACCTTGGCTTGTGGGCCAGAGACGCCGAGATGGCTAAACAACAGAGCTAGCTAGTCCTGCAGTGATGTTTGGGGTGGCTGATCTCGTTCCCTAAACCCACCCAGAAACACAGAGCGCATGGATTTCAGTGACAGTCCTTCCCCCTCCAAAAAGGTGGGGTGTCCGGGCTGCAGCTCCAATGGGGCACCCCATTGGAGGAGCATGGCTGAGGCCAAAGTGCTGGATTTTACCTGGGATGGTCCCAGCTGCAGGATCAGAGCAGAGGTTTATCCCAGAGACAGGGACAGGAGGCTTTCAGCGCTTCTCCATCTGACTTCTCCAACCACACTAAGGAATGAGCTAAGTGGATGCTCTGGGCTGATACAGTGGGCATTCTGCAGGAGGGGGCAGGGAGATGGTGAAGTCCTCCGCAGAGCAGCCCTGTGGGGCAGAGTGGCAAATGTAGTCCTCTTGGGAGGACTCTTAACAGAGAGCCTCAGCCCAGGGAGGGAAATCCTATGGGGGAGCAGGGAGGGGACAATAAGGGGAGAGAGTAGGGATAGAGCCTCTGTAAGTGGCTTCTGCAGTGGAAGCCATGCACAGGGGGAGCACTTTATAGGGAGCAGCTTTATTGGGGATACAGAATATGGAACCCAGTACAGGGGGAGGTCTGCAGAGTGGGTATCATTGTGCAATAAAGGGAGCCTTGTCCAAGGAGGAGTAAAGTAGGGGAGTCTTGTAGAGACAGAGAGCTACAGAATAATGACCATAATTGTGCTGGGATAGAGCCCTGGACAGAGGAGAACTGAGTGAGGGAGCTTTGTACAAGGGGAGAGCTGCAGGATGGGCAGCATTATCTATCCCAGGTGGAGAGTCCTGTACATGGGCCCAGCAGAGTCAGGGAGCTCTGTACAATGAGTGATCTAGCCAGGGGATCCTGTACAGGGGGAAATCCTTATAGAAAGCAGAGGGGCCAGTGTTGCACAAGGAAAAGAGCTCTGACAGTGGGGAGTAGAGTGGAAGACTCCTGTACAAGCCATGGGCTAGAGAAATCATAGAGAGCAGTTTTTTGAAGTTTGCAAGCTTAAACCAAACCAAAGTTGTTGTATTCTATTCTTAGTAAAGCAGGAAGCTACCAGTAAAAATCCAGCTTCACTTTGCTTGATATTTGAAGGAAGTAACAACCTTCTAAACTGAAGGGAGCAGCTTTTCCACCTTAGCCTCACCTAAGCCCTGCCCCCATAGTGACATCAGCATTCTACTGCGGTAGCAGGACAAATTTTCTCCATTGCATTGTATTTAAAACTGATACATGAATTATCTTTGCAAGTATGAGAAGTCATTCATTTTAGCCCTATTTTTTCTTAAAATTATTTATCACATTTTAATTTAATAGTTTGCTATTTTCAAGTATTTGTTTCAGGATTTTTTGATATTTTAGTTCAGTTATTTTAGTTTGTGAGTCATTTTGGTTACATCATTTTTGGTAATTTTGCATGTGCATTAGCATTAATAATGTCGGAACAACATAAGAAAAATACTGAAATGACCAAACTAGAAAATAATCAAGTGGAAAAAAGAAAAGAAAAACAAGCAAACAAAAAACCAACCTGAAATAACCAAAACAGATACCTGACAGATAGGGTGGCCATATCTCCCCTTTAAAAGAGGGTGCTTATGAAAAATACATGGTGCAGGGCTACACTGAAATAATGCAGTCCTGCAACATGTATTTTTCATAAGTGTCCTCTTTTAAAGGGGAGGTATGGTCACCCTACTGACAGAGCATGAAAGGTTATCGGTTATTACCCAAACTGCCATTTTTGGTTCGGGGGAGTATATTCAATAGTTTTACGCAAATTTTTGTGTACTCATTTCAGCTCTACAGAGGCATGTGCAGTTGCAGCAGAGGGGATAGCTAGATCTGAAATGATGTTTCACGGTGAACACTGTATTAATCAAAAATGGCTGATTCATCGCTTTTGTGGCAATGCAGGAAACATACTGATTTGGGGTTTTGCTTGGCATTTTTGTCAACTTGGAAATGATGAGAGTGACAAAGGTGTCATTAAAGTGTCAAAAAGTGCTGAAAGTGTCAGAATTTCACCAGCAAAAATACCCAAGGTGGCAAATGGCAGGGGGTGGGGGTGGGGAAGGAGGAAGCATCTCAAATGTGAAAAATAGTGTTAACATTCAGCAAGGTTCCTGGAAAGATAAGAATTCACATTGATCACGGAAGCTCATTCACTTCAGTGATAGTCTTGGAAATCATCTCATGGCATGAAAACCCTTGCCATGTTTGCTCTCAACTGGAATTGCTGCAGATTGTCTTCCTAGCCTGATTATGTAAATAGGACAGGTTAAAAACTAGTTGATCAGCAATCCAGCACTGGTTGGCTTGTGATGATGAAGATTATTCAGTCACTGGGTAAAAACAGAAGTGATGAGAGCAAGGGGTGCCTCCCAGCCCACCCCAGGGTGGAAAATCACAGGCGACATGGCCTGAGCTATGTCGGGACACCAGACACACATGCCCACAGCTGGAGAGCTGTCCCACTGCCCACACGGCCTGGGTACAGCTGGGAGCACAACAAACGTGTGGGCAGCTGGCCCCATCTGTGCCCTGCTCCCAGCACCCTGCTCCCAGCACCCTGCCATGATGAATAGTCATGGCGGCCAATGATGGGCAGCCATGGTGGCTGGCCATGGCAGCCCCCAAACTGGAGAGTGTATGGCGGGGCCACACAGATGTGCTAGTCCACTGGCACAGGATGAGAAGTTCAGCCTGCTACACCCGCTTTGGCCTGTGTTGGCCCACGTGGGCAACTCTCAGTCCAGGCTGTGACCTCAGAGATTTTATGAGGACACAGCCCAGGCTAGTCGCCTGCCCGTCCTGGGGCAGAAGCAAGCCATCATCTGGCAGCGCCACAACAGATGTGCTGGTGGCTCCTGAGCCAAAGCAGACCTGAGTAGGCCACTGGCACATCTGGTTTTTACCCTTTATGTTGCCCTAAATGAGGTACAGTGCAGGGCACTGTATAGTCATACTATAAGAGAGAGTCCCTTACCTTAACCCTGCTCCAATTTTTAAAAAAATCTGTATTATTTTGCTAATGGGGTATAATATACCCTAAATACATTAAGTTGAAAAATATAAATATGCTTGGTTTGAATATGACTACAGTTTACAAGAATTAATTTTTATTATGTTTGGTACAGAAATGCATGTCCAACACAAAGGTTTGTGAGGTTACTATGAACCCCCCCCCCCCACCCACCCACACAGTATCAGGAACAGCATGTTCATATGCAAACAAGATAATATCTAGCTGTAAACAAGTGCTAACATCCCTATGTTCTCTCCATTCATAAGCAACCAAAGATTGTTATACCCTTTTCTCTCCCTCTGTTCCCCCGTCCTATGTCTCTTCCCCCAGCTCCTGTCTCTCAGATTGTAAGCCCTAGGGGCAGGGACTCTGTCTATTTNTACCCTTTTCTCTCCCTCTGTTCCCCTTCCTTTGTCTCCCCCCCCCCCCCGGGTATCTCAGATTGTAAACCCTAGGGAAGGGACTGTGTCTATTCCATTACTTTGTAAAGCACCAGGTACATTACTTGTGCTATATAAATGCTTTTTAATGATAATTAATAATTAATAATTAGTGATAACTCACTGGCAGACAGCATTTCAGCATTTCAATAGCCAGATGCCATAGTAACTAATGGTGGGGTCAAAATGACCCTTTCATCCTAATAGGATAATTTTTCCAACACAATCTTGCAAGTGAAAAAAACAGCACTGAAGCTTTACACTATGAAAGGGTTAACTGCTGTATTAACTGCTGTGTAAAGAATCTAAAGGTACAGGTTGCATTAAGTTGGTAACTGGAGTTTTCCACTCGGTGTATAATTGACCCCCCCCCTCCCATGCACTTGTAATGAAATTCTTCTGTACATACATAAAATAGCATATTATGAAAGCAGACAAAATTATAATTGTGTTTTGGGAAAATATGACCCCATAAGCCTGAACATTTGGTGCTTTAATTTTTCCATTCATTCCACTATGGGTCAATCACCTCATTAGTGTTCTAGTATTCATCTTCCATTTGTATTTTTTTTTTAAAAACCAGCAACAACTGGGGGGGATGAACCAGTGTGACACAACTGACCCCATTATCCTTGAAGAATATATGAGAAATGAAGTGGTACAGGTTTGCTAAAAAAAGTTTTATGATTTTTTGGGTACAACTTCCAGGGTACCATGCAATCCAATATTTGGAGGAGGGTTTCAAAGAGCTTGCAATTGAAACAGACAGAGTAAGAGGAGAAATAGAGGCTCAGAGAGGTAAAGTGAGTAGCCCAAAGTCCCACAAGAAGTCAATGGCAGAGGCAGGAATACAATTCAGGAACTCTACCCACTGGACCAAACCGCCTCGGATAAGACTCCACATACACAGGATTGGTTCCTTTGTTTGATCCCTGCTGGATGCTAGAATGAGCCAGAGGGGTTAAATTAACAGAAAAAGGCAAATTCAATAGATTCTTTATCAGTGCCGGAAAAACAAAGTTTTCATTGGGGAAATTGTGACTGACAGTATAAGCAATTTGCCACTGCTCACAGTGATTTGAGGAGAGTGTGCATCAACAAGATTACCAGATTGTGTCTTTTATACATGCAGGGTGAAATTATCCAGCACAGAGAGAGTATTTAGGAGATTATGGCCTTTTTCACACAGGTGGCACCCATGCTGGAACACCTAGAAATCTGGGTGCACCGTAAAAATGGAGATGCCTCTGTGTGTGGTGGTGCATGGGGATGTGTGCGTGCAGGAGCGTCCACCCCCACAGGATTCGCATGGGGATGCGTTGGGATGGGTTTGTGCCCCATCTGAGCCCTCCCACCACACACGGACCGCGGCGCACCCCCACGCAGCTGTGGCCCAGGTGAAAAGGGCCAATGTCCCTCAGGTTCTTTTGCAAATGTCACCTGCTCGTACCTAGTGCAGCAGCACTATACTGCTGGACTTAATAGTGGCCCTTCCAGCTGAATATGCCAGCTCAGTTTTATTAGAAAAAGAGTCAAACGTCCTTGCTACTTTTTTCTGGGTAGATCCTCTAGACAAGCTCAAATACCTCACACTTCCCCAGTTTTTTTTTTACTCCTTTAGCAGAAATCTAGATTTGCACTGTCTTCTGGGAAAGAGAATAGGCTAAATGTAAAACACGTGCCATGAAAATTCCTACATTTCTTCTCTCTCTTGTCTTTTCTCCATCTCTTTTTCTTACCCTCATTCATACAGTCTCTTCTCTGCTCTTTCCCCGTTTCTCCCTCTTTTTGCTCCTTGCAGTATCGCGGCTCTCTCCTCTCCCTTATTATCTCTGGATACCAACAAAGATTAGATTTCTTTTAATTAGATATTTGTTTGTCGGTCATGTCTGAAAGCTTTTGCCTAAAAGCTGAGTTTGCTCAGATGTCACTGCATGCCGGCTTTCTGCTTGGTTACACGTGTTTATTACCCGTTCATTAGCTTTTTGTGGTTCTGGAGATCTGAGACACTCACATGGCAAAGGAGGCTCAAACTGACAGGAGTAAAAGCCTCTGCTAGTGAGATTATAGCTGCTTGCTAGCGCAGTTGGGAGAGAGGGAGAGGGCAAGAGGAGAGGACTGCTTTTGTGCTCAAGTGAAAGGCTCCTGTCAATGTGAGTCAGGCATCGTCCTGGAAAAAAAGGAACTTTGCACAACCCTGTGAGAACTAGCCAGATTAACCCTTTCCCTGACAGCAGGTTTCATCCTGAATGGTGCAAGGTAGTCATAGAGAAGCAGGACTAGCACCACTGACTAGGAGCTTCAATGTTCATATAAGCTATGGCAGTTATAGGTACCGCTGAAGTGAATGATCATGGCAATCGCTGCTTTCCTCACCAAAAACGGCTCATTCGTTGCTTTCCCAGAAGTGCAGTAATTTACCAGTTTTTGCAACAATTTGTTTGGCTACCCACTTGAGAACAACTTTCAGTTCTTTTAATACTCTGCCATCATTTCCATCAACCAGAAGTGATGCAAGTGTCCAAAAGAGCCGAAAGTGTCAGAAAAATCTGATGGAAATAACAAAAGCGGCAAATGGGTGATAATTCACACTGAAAAAATTGCCAAGGTTTCCAAAATGATAAGAATTCCCATAGATTCAGGAATGGCTGATTCATTTCTGCATTAGTTATGGACCATCCAACAGCCACATGCAACCTCCTCTCACCCAAGGTCAACCTGCAGTGGCCATCGATCAGTGGATGTGTTTGGAGGATGGGAGGGTTCACACACTGCAGCATGATCTTTGCTGGGATAGGATCACTATAGCGTAGCTACCCAAAATAGCAGTGGTGCGCCTCCACCATGGTTGAGCCAGGGAGCGTTGCTAGGTGCACAGCAGAACATACAGAATCTTGGAGACCTGCCCAAATTCCAAGTTGTCCCCTCCTCCCCGCAGAGGGAGCATCACTAGGGATGTGTGAACAGAACGGGGTTCGGCCCAAAAACTTAGTTCGGGTTTGTGTGTTTGGTCCCGCGGAGTTCAGACCCCCCCGAATGTTTGGAAAGTTCATCTGCCTGGAGGCTTGGTGCACTCCAGGGGTGCCCATGGGGGCATGACAGGCTGTCAGAGACACAGCAGCAGCAGAGACCAGGAAGGCTTGGGGCTTGGCAACCCAGGTTGTCCGGGCAGGCAGGCTCGGCACTTGGCCCTTGGGGGTGCCAATGGGGGTGCCAATGGGGGCATGGCTGTCTGTCTGAGACCCAGCGGCAGCAGCAACAGCAGAGGCCAGGAAGGCTTGGGCCTTGGTGGCTGGCCTGGCACCCCTACTTGGCCAGGCATTGCAGGCTGCCACACATCGGCAGAGCAGCAGCAGATATTGGATTGCCGGGGCACAGAACCCATGGTACAGCAGAGGCAGCAGCGGCAGCAGCAGCAGAAATTGGATTGCTGGGGCACAGAACCCATGGCACAGCAGAGGCAGCAAAAGCAGACATTGGATTGCTGGGACACAAAATCCATGGCACAGAAGAGGCAGCAGCAGCAGTAGCAACAGATATTGGATTTCCAGGGCAAAGAACCCATGGCAAAGCAGAAGCAGCAGAAGTGGACATTGGATTGCCGGAGCACAGAACCCATGGCACAGTAGAGGCAGCAGTGGTAGCAGCAGCACACAGGCAGCATGGCATGAGCAGTGGAAGGCAGGCTGAGGCAGGGTTCAAGGTTGGCAACCACGCAGACAGGCAGTGTGGCATGAGAGGCAGTAGGGAAGACAGACTGGGACCTTGGCAGGGCATTCAGATAGGCTGACAAAGACTGTGCAGCATGCGCGCGAGAGAGCCAATCAGATAGGAGGCCGATATTGTCTAGCCAGAGGCCAGCTGGCAGGCTTACAGCTTCCCAATGCCACCCAACATAATGAGGTCAGTCAGATAGGCTGGCCGAGGCCGTCTAGTCAGAGAGAGAGAGGGGCAGGGCGGGCACCGGGCATTGGGAGGAAGGGACAGCACCTCAGCAGCAGCAGACCAGATTGAGGAGTAGCCCCGTCCCAAGACTGCCCCTGGCATGGGATGGCGTGTGCCACTGCACCATCAATACATGTCCAGGGGCAGCTCAGGGAATACCAGCAGCAGAAGGTTCACATTAATGAAAAGCAACTGCTCCACCAACTTGGCCCCCAGTCTCAGGTGGTGCGGCAAGCAAATGTCCCCCACCATAGAGAACACCCGCTCACTGGGGACACTCATTGGGGGGCAGGACAACAGACCCTTGGCCACTTTGGACAGGGACGGCCACACATCAGTCCGACAGTTGTCGCCACCAAGTTCTGCCCCTCCCATCAGCACTGTCAATGGTGCATCACCCGGTGCGGGCCAGAAGGCAGGAGGGGGCAATAAATCCTCCGTATGGGCGCATTTTAAAGTTGGTGCAGGCCGATCATGGGAGGTGCAGTGCAGTTTGTGCCAGAAGGTGATGAAGTGTGGGCAGGTGCTCACCAACTTTGGCACAACTGCCATGGCAAGGCACCTGAAGTGATGCCACAGCTCTGTGCTGCTAAGTGAGCAGGCAGGGGCAGTGGATGCCAGTGGGTTCCCAACTGCAGCAGTAAGTCATCTGCCTCCATCAGCGGGCAAGTGTCCTCCTCAAGCAGCTACCTCTAGCAGCAGGAGCGGTATTGCTGCTAGAGGGGAACAGCAGCAGCAGAAGCCAGTTGAGGGCCAGAAGTGTCAGTGCACCATGGAGGAGCTCGGGTGGGGGTAGCTGCCAAGTCCATCAGCAGCTGCAAGACGTAGAGGGCGGCATGACTTTCAAGTGAAAGCCACGCGCATGTTGGGGGAAATGATTGCGCTCGATGGGCAGCACTTCTTGGTGGTCGGGGACATGGGGTTTAGGCGCCTGATTGGCTTTCTGGCCCCACAGTTTAAGCTGCCCTCGCGCACCACCCTGAGTCGGCAGGTGGTGCCAGCCTTGTACCGGGATTTAAAGGAGCGGGTGAGGGAGCACATGGCAGGGGCTGGGGGTGCCACCGTCCACTTCACCACCGACCTGTGGTCGAGCAAAAACATGCAACACACCTACCTGGCAGTGATGGCGCTCTGGTGGCAGGACCTGGAGGCAGAATTGGCAATGTTGTTGGCAATGTTGGCAGGGTTGTGATGAAACAGGTACTTTACGGCACTGTTGGTGGGATTGCCCCACCATACAGGAATTTTGGAATAAAATTGGTCAGTACATCAGTATCATTGCGCAGCAGCAAATTACAATGCAACCAGAGTTTGCAATTCTTGGAGTTTTTCCTGACCTGCAGATCATTAAGGAAAGAGAACTCGCTTGTCAGCAACTTCAACTTGCACCTATGCATACGATTTTGTGTAATTGGAAATCTAAAAAGAAACCTGCTATATAGAAATGGTGGCAAAGAATTTGGTGGACTGTTACCATGGAACAAATACAAGCAGAGCTGAATCATAAGCTAGAGGAATTCTACGTTATATGGAACAATGTTTGGAATCTACTGCAGCAAAATTTGGACATGTCAGATAGCAAAGTAACAATATGTTTAACTATGATTTAATTTGATATGGGTCGGAACTTCACAGAATCTGTAGTAAATGGACTGACACTGGGTACTTTCAGACATGACGCTAACCACCCTTTAACCACCCTTGGTGGTTATTTATGCATGTTGCAGGGCTGTGTTGGTGCCCTATGGAGCCCTGCAACATGCATAAATAACCACCAAGGGTGGTTAAAGGGTGGTTAGCGTCATGTCTGAAAGTACCCA
>QEPC01012438.1:4280985-4291898 GCA_003113815.1 Sphenodon punctatus
GACACTGGGTACTTTCAGACATGACGCTAACCACCCTTTAACCACCCTTGGTGGTTATTTATGCATGTTGCAGGGCTGTGTTGGTGCCCTATGGAGCCCTGCAACATGCATAAATAACCACCAAGGGTGGTTAAAGGCTGGTTAGCGTCATGTCTGAAAGTACCCACTGTGATGTATACTCCCGAATTGGTCCACTCTGAGGTACTATATAATTGTAAATAGTTTATTTTATGTTATTGTTTGTAGTTTAAGTTGGTCTGAAGACAATGGTTTTGTAGATATAAATTGTACCTTTTGGTATTGAAAACTAATACAATTTATAAATAATTTTTTTTAAAATGGAATCATTGCACACTATATCTATCTCTATAACTATGCTAACTCCTACAACTATCTATCTATACTAATATCTATTATCTATCTCTATATATACACAGGGATGTGGGGTGGACACAGACAGCTCACAACAAACTACACAGGGAGGGGTACAAAACTGAAATGAAAGCTACTGAAATGAAAGCTAAATAATTCTAATCCTACTCTAAGTAAATCCCAAAACAGGGGAAGGGAATCAGGGATGGAATATATACAGGGAAGAGCGAAGAATTCAGTGGAGGGGATGGAGAAACAACACGGGGAGGGGTAAAAAATAAAAATAACACCTAAATCTATCTAATCTAATGAAACTATGGAGGTAAATGTGTGGAAATGGGTGAAATAGGAGGAGGATGGCAATGGATTGGGAGGAACACAAACTGCTGGAAGAGGGAGAGCTCTGAAAACGCCTGCTGACAGGATCAGTGGCTAGCTCAAAACGATATGGAAGCAGGGGAGGGCAATTACTTTTGGTACTTGCTATGCACGCCTTACCATAAGCCCCGTTGGCTCTGTGCAGCCTAGCCTGTTGCTAATCGCAGACTGCCAAGCGAGTGGTCTGAGGAAAAGAGGGATGGTGATTGGACAGGCTGGCTGCTAGTCCAAGCCTCTCTCCACCTTTGGGACCAGGAAGTCTGCTCGTCAACTGCACACACACACCCGGGCATGCAAGTCAGGTTTTTTTCCCTCCCAAACTCATCCGAACGCGGCCAAACTCTTTGGGGGTTTTGGTGTTCAGTTTGGACGTTCAGTTTGGGCGTCCGAACTGGCTGAGTTCGGGCCGAACTCCAAACGTCTGAACTGTGTTCGCACATCCCTACCCATTACCTCTACCCATCCACATTCATGGGCCCAAGGAAAGGAAGAGCATCCTCATATCAGCTTCCCCCTCCCACCAACATCACCTCAGTTTTCCATGGACTGAGCACGAGGTAGCTCTGATGCATCCAGGTTACTGTCATTACAACATTCCTCCAAGGCAGAGGCTGAGTTTGCAAGGCTCTTGAGGCAAGATTAGGGATGGACGAACGCGGTTTGGCAGTTCGGAGTTTGGCCCGAACTCGGCCTGTTCAGATGACTGAACTCGAACACACCGAACAAACCGAACACCGAACAGCGAAATGGCCGAACAGTACGGTCAGTTCGGATCGCGTTCGGATGAGTTTGGGTGGCAAAAAAAGGTTCACTGGAAGGTCAAACGTGACAGGGAAGTGTCAGTCACTGAGGAGCAGACTTCCAGGCACCAGGGGTGGAGAGGCTTGCAAGAAACGAAACTAATTATCTGCCTCCCCCCTTCCCAACACCTTCTGAGCTAGTCACTGTTCCTGAACAGCAGGTGTTGAGTAGGATTTTTAGATTGCTTTAAGTTTCATTTCAGTTTTGTAATGAAATGAAACTTAAACCATAAACTGAAACCTTGTGTTATGCACTGTACAGACTCATTGAGTATGTAATGTATGTATTTCACTACAGACTCCTCTTCTGTTTGTGATTCCCCCCATCCCATATATATGGGATGTATCCATATATATATATATATATATATGGATATGGGATGGGGGGGAAAGATAGATAGATAAATAGTAGAGAGTTGTAGGAATAGCTTAGTGATAGAGATAGCATTAGTGATTAGTTTTAGTGTTTGTAGGAGTAGGTTTGTGTACTTATGAGATAATCCATTTAGTTCATAGCATTTAGAATAGTTAATAGCAGTTAGATTTAGTGTAGATATATATATATAATATTAGATTAAAAAAAAAAGAAAAACCCATATAAAAACAAAAAAAACAAATAAAAAACAAAAGAAAACCATATAAAACCCAATAAAAAACCAAAAAAACATATAAAAACCCAAAAAACACCCATAACAACATTTCCCGAATGGTCGAACCGAACAGCCGAACAGCCTAACCAAACGGCCTGTTCGGACGACCGAACCAAACAGCCGAATCCGAACTCGGCGAACGAACCAAACGAACGAACCAAACGAACGAACCAAATGAACCCGAACCGAACAGACGAACTGAATGCAGCCGAACCGAATGGCCGAACCCAAACTGCGATCTGTTCACCCATCCCTAGGCAAGATATGTAATGTTGTGTATCATCTGTGTACTGATACAGTGTTTGTATAATTGTTTGTTTTGTAATATTTTGCAGCCATAGCGAAAGCTAGAGTCAATGTTAATAAATTTGAATTTGATTTGACCTGTTGAGAGAAATTTGTGGGCCCAGTATATCCTAAGAACATAATAACATAAGTAGTGCCATACTGAGTCAGACCAATGGTCCATTAAGCCCAGCATCCTGTCCTCTGACAGTGGCCAATCTCGATCGCATGGGAGAAGAACCAACAGTCACAATGGGCAATTCATTCCCCGTTGTTCACTCCCAGCTCCTGACAGTAAGACGTTCATCCCATAATCTACTTGGTTATTAGCTATTAATGGACCTACTCTCCAAGAACTTATCCAGTCCTTTTTTAAACCCAGCTGTACTACTGACCTTGACAATGTCCTTTGGCAATAAATTCCATAAGTTAATTATGCATTGAGTGAAAAAGTACTTCCTTTTATTTGCTTTAACTCTACCATCAGCTAGTTTCATGGAGTGTCCCCTAGTTCTAGTTCCATTTGAGAGGGTAAATAACTGTTCCCTATCTACTTGTTTTACACCACTCAAGATTTTATAAACCTCTATCATGTCCCCTCTCAGTCTTCCCTTCTCTAAGCTGAAGAGACCCAGCTTGTCAAGCCTCTCTTTGTATGGAAGCCGTTCCATACCCTTTATCATTCTTATTGCCCTTCTCTGTACCTTTTCCAGTTTAGCTATGTCTTTTTTGAGATGGGGCGACCAGGACTGCACACAATATTCCAGGTGTGGTCGCACCATTGATTTGTATAGAGGCATTATGACATCTTCAGTTTTATTCTTTATCCCTTTGCGAATAACTCCTAACATTGTCTGCTTTTTTTTACTACTTCTGTATTTCAGTGAGGATATACTGAGGATTTCAGTGTCTTGACCACAATCACTCCAAGATCCTTTTCCTGAGCGGTAAATTCGAGCTTAGTACCCAGCATTGTGTACTCATAGTTTGGGTTATTTTTCCCTACATGCATTCTTGTAGCTGGGGTTTCCCTAGCTCCCACAACACTGACACCATCACCTAATGGCTGGCCAAATTATTAATTTCTGGGGATCATATTGGTATTTATTGACAAATATGAAATATGTTACGTGCAATTAGAATGCTACTCTTCATATTTTAATGTATATTAAGAAAAAAACTGTGTGGTTCTTTTGGAGGTGGAGGGGATTCTGTGCTGGTTGGGAGGGGGAGCAATGCAATTGTTCCCCTACTCCATCCTTCTCATCAGGTCTGCATACACATTTTATGCTTATAACCCACTTTATGTTTGAGACATTATCATGGTTACGTATTGGGCACCGAGAAAGAAACTGTTTAAAACACGGAAATAATCTAAATGGGCAAAATGTGCAGCTAACAAATAAAGTAATTCCCTGGTGCACCTATGTGATAATGCTGCGCTCTCCAGAGCTGGCAGCTACAAATCATCAGGAGTTACACACTTTAGAAGCAGCTTTTCTTTGTGCTGGTATCATCTGCATTTCTACAGTGATAATTATAGGTTATTTAATTTCTTCCTGCCTCCCTCCCTGCACGAGAGGGGAAGGGAAGATGAAATGGAAGGGAATCCTGAGACTCATTTCTCTTCACACACTTACATACAGAGGGATAGTGGGACCAAAAAACAAAGGAAAAAAAGTCCGACGTTGTGTTTTCATTTCAAAAAAATCTCATGATTTTAAATCAAATTTCATGATTTGGGGAGCTTGACTTGTTATTTTTTGTTAACATTTGCAATGAGTAGAGAGATCCAACTCCAGCTGGCATTTCCCTTTGTAGGTGCTATGGAAGCCACTTTTACAATGGGAACTAAAATTCATAACTCTATTGGATAACAAAAACAATGGCCGAAATAAAGATTTGAGCTTTATACTAGACTATAGAAATGTATAACGGACTGCCTGCTGTCTATGCCTCTACCTGATGTGTTCCATTTAGTGGATTTAAATGTTTTGAAATACTACTTACCTTTCTTCCTTGAGCCACTTTTCCTACAGACCCCACTCCTTAGTGCTTCCTATTATATACATTTCGTAGCCTGCCTTTATTTTGTTTATCATTTGATTATTGGCTTCCTCTAATTGTATTTAAATGTTTGAAATTATAGGGTGCTTTAAAATGTGATGGCTCCTGCCGCTGCCATGGAGTTCACCGGGCAGCCGTCACTCGGGCCAGGAGTTGGCCCAGCCACCAAACAAATGTTATGGCAGCCAGGCCAGGTAGGGGGCTGGGAGACCCACAGACATGTTTCTGTCTGGATCTGCCCCCATACTCCATGGAACACCCCACTATCTCAGGCAGTGGGCATCCACGGTGGCCAATGATGGCCACCATGGTGCCCGGCCCCTGCAGCCACCACGGACCACAGTAGGTAAAACGGCCGTACAAACATTACAGCACACTTTACACTCGGTCAAGCAACCATTCCCCTGGTGGTGTTGGCACTTAATCCAGGCTGTGAGTTGGGGATTTCCCAAGATGCAAGATACAGGAGCAGAGGCTGAACCAAGAACTCAGTAGGTGAGCAGGATGCAGGAGCAGAGGCAGGCCAGATCAGGAGATCCACACAGTTGACAAATCTTAGCCACATTCCTCTTGCCCACATGGGCAACTTGGAGCAGCTTACAACAAGTCAGAAAACCAATTCAATAATTAAAAACACATAAAACATTAAAAAACACTATAAAACATCAGGTGAAACCAACCCCCTCCCTCTATTTCCCAACCCTCACCACCCCCGTCTCCCCCACCAAAAGCCTGGCAGAACATCCAGGTCTTACACTGTCTTTGGAAAGAGGGGAGGTCTGGGTCTAGACAAACCTCCATTGCGAGGGAGTTCCACAGCCGCGGAGCAGCCACCGAGAACTCCCTCCCCATCGTCGCCACCCGGGAAACCCAGGGGACTTCGAGTCGGGCATCCCCGACCGACCGCAGGGGCTGCACCACAGTGTGGGACCTGAGGCGATCCTGCAGGTAGGCAGGACCCAGGCTATTTATTTATTTATTTATTTATTTTAGTTTGTTCAATTTGTATCCCACCCCTCCTGCGAACAACTCGGCTTTATAGGTCAGTACCAACACCTCGAATCTGGCCCGGAAGACAATAGGCAGTGAGTGCAGCAGAAAAAGCACTGGTGTAATGTGCTCGTGGTGGCCCATCCCCATTAGAAGATGAACCACCACGTTCTGCACTAGCTGCAACTTCTGAACTGTCATCAAGGGTAGCCTCACATAGAGTGCATTGCAATAGTCCAGTCTAGAGGTGATAAAAGCATGAATGATGATGACCAGGTCAGAGTCCGAAACATATGGCCGCAGCCGTTGCACTAGATGTAACTGGCGAAAGGCACTCCTTGCCACTGCTGCCACCTGGAAATCCAGGCAGAGCTGCGAGTCAAGAAGCACCGGCTACAGACCTGAGTGGCCAGAGGAGGGCAGACCCCATCAATGACAGGGGCCACCACACCCTCGGCCCACTGGCATCACCTCCGTCTTGTAGGGATCCATCTTCTCACAGCTCGCCCTCATCCGCTCCCCCACAGCTGTCAAACACCGGGTAAGCACCGAGACTGCTGGGTCTCAGTCTGCAGAAAACGAGAGCTAAAGTTGTGTATCATCGGCGTACTTTATTTATTTATTTATTTATTTAATGTAGTTTATTTGTATCCAGCAAGATGCTATAACAAAAATTTCTACATTTAATTAATACAAAATTTAGGCATTAAACATTAAAATGGAATTTAAATATATTAAAATAATAAAAGAATAGACAAGGAGGTAATAATCCCAGCTTTGCTTAAAGAAATAGCAATAAGGAGTTTATATCCATAGAAGTAGTATGTCCCCCATAGAGTCTAAAAAGAAGTCACTCAAAAACAGTAATTGTCACAGTAATGAGGTAGTATTCATAGACCACAACTGATACCAACTGGAAATATAGTAGATAGCATTATCCCCTTAAATTGTTGAGAGATCCTGGAAAATGGATTAAGAACTAGTATAGATTAATATTTATTTATTTATTTATTTATTTAAACAATTTATTATCCCGCCCCTCCTGCCTCAGGCAGCTCAGGACGGCTCATATCAGATAAATATAAAAACACTTAAAACAACTTTAAAAGGAGGTACCAAATACCCACTCCCACCCACCCCACTCAAACCCCAAACCCCACCCATCAGCCATCTCCCTCGCTAAATGCCTGGCAGAACAGCCAGGTCTTACAACCTCGTCGAAATGAGGGGAGATCAGGGGCCAGCTGGGCCCCCACCAGCAGGGAGTTCCACAGCCGCGGTGTGGCCACTGAGAACGGCCTCCCCTGTGTGGCCACCTGGAGGACTAGGGGGACCTCAAGCAAGGCACCCCCAGATGACCTCAGGGGGCCAATCCAAAGCACGGGGGGGGGGAGGGGGAGGCTGAAGTCCCTCAGATATGCAGCGCCTAGGCCGTTTAGGGCTTTATAGGTCAATACCAACACCTTGAATCGGGCCCTGAAAATCACTGGCAGCCAGTGCAGAGAACAGAGCACCGGTGTAACGTGCTCCCGACCAAATGCCGGACCGCCACATTCTCCACCAGCTGCAACTTCTGAGCCATCACCATGGGTAGCTCCACATACAGCATGTTACAACAGTACAACCTGGAGGTGATGAAAGCATGGATAACAGTGGCCAGATCAGAGTCTGAGACGTACGGCCGGGTAGGGGTGTGCATGTCATTTTCGTTATTAAAATAACTATAATGAAAATTGTTGTTTTCATTATTGTTATTGCAAGAATGAAATCAACAAAAATAGTGACAATAGAAATGAAAATGACATTTTGTTTTTGAAATAAAGGAAACAAACTGGAAAATGTATTTCTGGCTATATCTTTTTTGTTTCTTATTCAATTGTGATGGAAGTTGGGGTGCTTGTACCCCAAATACAGGTCATTATGTGTACCAATATGTGAAACAATTCAATAAAGAAAACTGATTTTAGAAGCAATTGAATGTTGTGATTTTAAGAAAAGCTCCATAAAAATTCATGGCTACACATTCTTTATCTTCCATACCGTTTGCTTTAAACCTGTGTGTATCATGTCGCTCCACAAGAGTAACAAACCTGCCAAACCTCAGAAATTTTGGATGAAGGGTCCTGATGATATAAGACATTAATTTGAAAATATATTTCCAGCTGTAATATTTGTACATTCCGTCCTGTTTACAAGATATTTGGCAGGAATGTATCACATACCTTTTCTGTCATATCTGCCAAACTACAGGACAATTTGATAAAGGGACAAAATTTTATAAGCAATTTAAGTTGTCCCCCTGAAGACCATTATTCAGATAAATAGGAGCACATGCAGTGCCAGTCAGAGGCAGGCACCTGGCATGCCAGGGGGAAAGAGTCTGTAGGAAGGAGGATGTGGGGCAACCCAAAAGACTTATAGACACATTCTCTGGCCAGTTACTACATCCTTCTAGCTTTACAGGACCAAACATTAGTGGGTTTGAGGCCGGCATAGGGGGCAGAACTCAGGCGGGCATAGAAGGGACATAACTGGGACTTTGGGGATAGAATCCCAGCAATCAGGAGACATAGTTTACACATCCAGGCTGGCCAATTATCATCACAATCACATCCTGAAGCACTGTGACAGAGGACTTTTTCCTAAACAGATGCTTCTGACTTCCCAGTAACATGTGGGGGAGAGATGTTGGGATGGTCACAGCACATAATAAGGATATTTGGTTGACATTTCTGCTGGTCAACTGGCACCACAAACCGATCTTATACCACAGTGACACGTAAGAGAATCCCTGGCATAGGTTCCTTCTATGCATATGCTATGCATATGCATATGCTGTGCAGGCATATAAAATTGGGACCCTGTATCACATCTTTCTGATATTTGGCAGAAATGTTCCTGTAGGTGTGATATAGATGCCTTCCAAATTTCATCTACACTGGACAGACTACAAAGATGTTATAGTCAGACATACATTTATAAGTTAATTGCTTATACCGCCAGAACCCTTTATCCAATCCTTCTGAAAGTTGGCAGAGATAGTAAATATAGGAAGGGGTATAACTGTGTCAGGTATCATCTACATTAAACATGAGGCAAAGAAGTTACACCAAAGAATGTATATGAAAATATTTGCACAATAAATTAATTCAACTGCTTCTAAAATTGGATCCCTTTATTCAATCTTTTTGTAATGTGGTGCACATAATGCCATCCATTGGAGGTATAATCACTACAAGATTCAGCCAAATATAGTGGAAATACTAAACGTTACAGCCAAAACTGTGTTTTTCATTGAAACCAATGGAAAACAAAAACGAAAGCAAAACCAAAAACGACAATTTGATATTTATGAAAATGAAAATGACATTTAAATAACAAAAATGAAAATGACATGGGCCCTTGTGCACACGTCTATGGATGGAACCATCGCACCAGGTGTAGTTGGCAAAAAGCACTCCTCACCACAGTCTCCACCTGGATATCCAAGCTGATCTGCGCATCGAGGAGCACCCCCAGACTTCAAACCTGGGAAACCAATGGAGGACAGACCCCATCAATGATGGGGGCCACCATCTCCATTGGCTTACTCACCAACATCACCTCCATCTTGTCAGGATTCAGCCTCAGTCAGTTTTACCTCATCCAGTCCCCCACAGTCGTCAGACACCAGGTAAGCACTGAGACTGCTGGGACTGGGTCTGTTGAAAAAGAGAGGTATAGCTGGGTGTCATCAGCATATTGATGACACTGCACACCAAACCTCATGATCACCTCATCAAGTGGCTCCATCTACATGTTGAACAGAAGAGGGGACAAAAGAGAACTAGGGATTGGCGAACGCGGTTTGGAAGTTTGGAGTTTGGCCCAAACTTGGCCTTTTTGGATAACCGAAACCGAACCCTAATCCGAATATGAACTGACAGAACCGAACTCAATTCCGAACACCAAAATGACCGAACAGTTTGGTCAGTTCGGATCGCTTTCGGATGAGTTTGAGTGGCTAAAATGACAAAAACGTGGTGTCACTGGAAGGCCAAACGTGGCAGGGAGGGGGAGTCAGTTGAGGAGAAGACTTCCAGGCACCAGGGGTGGAGGCTGGAGAGGCTTGGAGTAGCAGCCAGCCTGCCCAATCACCATCCCTTTTCGCCTCAGACCACTGGCTTCGCAGTCTGCAATTGGTCACGGGCTAGACTACACAGAGTCAATGGGGCTTGCGGTGAGGTGGGGGACAGCAAGAAACAAAACTGATTGCCTCCCCAAATCTGAACCCTAATCCGAACACAAACTGACCGAACTGAACTCAATTCCGAACGCCAAAATGACCGAACAGTTCGGTCAGTTCAGATCGCGTTCGGGTGAGTTTGGGTGGCTAAAACGACAAAAACGTGGTGTCACTGGAAGGCCAAATGTGGCAGGGAGGGGGAGTCAGCTGAGGAGAAGTCTTCCAGGCACCAGGGGTGGAGAGGCTTGGAGTAGCAGCCAGCCTGCCCAACCACCATCCCTTTTCACCTCAGACCACTGGCTTCATAGGGGCTTGCAGTGAGGTGGGCGCAGCAAGAAACAAAACTGATTGCCTCCCCCCTTCCCAACACCTTCTGAGCTAGTCACTGTTCCTGAACAGCAGGTGTTTCAAAAGGCTCCCTCTCTCCCAGCAGTTTTTGTTCCTTCTTATTCCTAATCCATTGCCATCCTCCTCCTATTTCACCCATCCAACCCATTTATCTCCATATTATCATTTATCTAGATTATATTAGATAGATTTAGGTGTCATTTTTTGTTTTTACCCCTCCCTGTGTTCCTTGTGTTCAATCTTCCTTCCTCCCTCCCCCCTCCATTGAATCCTTTCCCCTCCCCTCTTATTCCATCCCTGATTCCTTTCCCCTGTTTTAAGTTTTGGATTTATTTAGAGTAGGAATATTATTAGATTAATTTTCATTTCAGTTTTGTACCCCTCCCTGTGTTCTTTGTGTTTCCCCCTGTGTAATATTGTATATAGAGATAGATAGTTATTAGATAGACAGTTACTAGATAGATATACATAGTAGTTAGCTTAGTTATAGAGACAGAGATAGTGTGTTTGTAGGACAAGTCATTTGTAGTTAATTATTAGGATATTCCATTTAGTTCAATAGGTTTTAGAATAATTTATAGCAGTTAGATTTAGTGTGTGTATATGTGTATATATATATACACACATATAATGTGTGTGTGTATATGTGTGTATAAAAAAAGAGCCACTCCAGCCCCAGGACCCACCATCAGGGTTCTGGGGCCTACATTACTGGCAGGGAGGGCTGTGGCCAATATGTATCTAGAAGCTGCCACTCTAGCCCCAGGACCCACCATCATGGGTCTGGGGCCATCATTC
>QEPC01012438.1:4292812-4315887 GCA_003113815.1 Sphenodon punctatus
CACTCCAGCCCCAGGACCCACTGTCAGGGTTCTGCGGCCAAGTTACAGGCAGGGAGGGCTGTGGCCAATATCCAGAAGCTGCCACTCTAGCCCCAGGACCCAGCGTCATGGGTCCGGGGCCATCATTGCTCGCTCAGAGAGCCAATTTTGCAGAGCATCAAGAAACATCCACTCCAGCCCCAGAACCCGCCAACAGGGTTCTGTGGCCAGTATCTACAAGCTGCCACTATTCTAGCCCCAGGACCCACTGTCATGGGTCTGGGGCCATCATTCCTTGCACAGAGGTGATGTCTTTCAACCGCATCAAGAAACAGCCACTCCAGCCCCAGGACCCACCGCCAGGGTTCTGGAGCCAAGTTACAGGCAGGGAGGGCTGTGGCCAATATCCACAACCTGCCACTCTAGCCCCAGGACCCAGGTCATGGGTCCAGGGCCATCATTCCTCGCACAGAGAGCCAATTTTCCAAAGCATCAAGAAACAGCCAGTCCAGCCCCAGGACCCGCTTCCAGAGTTCTGGGGCCAAGTTACAGGCAGGGAGGACTGTGTCCAATATCCAGAAGCTGCCACTCTAGCCCCAGGACCCATCATTCCTCGCACAGAGAGCCAGTTTTCCAAAGCATCAAGAAACAGCCACTCCAGTCGCAGGACCCTCCGCCAGGGTTCTGGGGCCAAGTTACAGGCAGGGAGAGCTGTGGCCAATATCTTTAAGCTGCCACTCTAGTCCCAGGATCCACCATCATGGGTCTGGGGCCATCATTTCTTGCACAGAGAGCCTTTTTCTGAACACCCGAACCAAACCGAACATGACCAAACCGAACGGCCGAACCTGAATGCGGCGAATGGACCGAACGGGCGAACCGAACCAGCAAACCCAACCGGACTGAACTGCATGGCCAAACCCGAACCGTGACCTGTTCACCCATCCCTAAACAGAACCCTGCAGGACTCCACATGAAAGGTCCCAGTATGATAAAAAATATTCCCCGAACACCACTCGCTGAGTTCTTCCGGTCAGGCATGAGCGGAACCATTCTAGAACAGTCCCGCCCACCCCTGCACAGTCCTGCAGGTGCATCACCAACATTTAATGGTCAATGGTATCAAATGCAACCGATAGATCTAATAGGATCAACAGGGTTGAATGACCCTGTTCCCGTTCCAGGCGCAGATCATCCGTCAACGCCACAAGTGCAGTCTCAGCGCCATGACCTGATTTAAATCCTGACTGAGAGGGATCAAGAAAACTGACGTGCTCAAGATGCCCCTGCAGCTGCTGGGCCACAGCCCATTCAATAACCTTCCCTAAAAAGGGACGGTTGGAGACAGTCCGATAGCTGGCAGGGGAGTCAGCGTCAAGCGATGGTTTCCTGAGTAGAGGCTGCACCACCGCCTCCTTGAGACAGCCCGGCACTCTGCCCTCCTGAAGGGAGGCATTGATCACCCCAGCCAGCAATGGATGAATTGTCTCCTGGCACAATTTAATTAGCCAAGAAGGGCACCGACCTAACTCACAAGATCTGGCCCTAACTGCCCCAAGAACATCGACTGCATCAGCGGTTGTCACTGACTGAAATTGATCCCATACAATTGGACAAGATGGGGCTTTCAGAACCTCCAGTTCCTCATGTATCAATTACAGTGTCAAAGTCCTGGTGAATACGAGCGATTTTCTCCACAAAATAATCCACAAACATGTCACAACGGGCTTTAGATGATTCCACTCCCAGGTGAAGGGAAGCCAGACTGACCAACCCCAACACCACCTGGAAAAGCTCTGCTGGATGGGATTTTGTGGATGTTATAAGGGCAGCAAAAAACTCCTTCTTTGCTGCCCACATAGTTACGGCATAGGCCCGTAAACTGGCTCTATGATGCAATCTGTCGGCTTCAGCACGAGAATGACACCACCGTCACTCTAACTGCTGCTCTTCTCGCTTCAGCAACCACAGCTCCTTGGAAAACCAAGAAGGCCTGCAGTGCTGGTGCGTGGGTAACAGACGCCTAGGAGCTGTCAGATCGATGGCACCAGTCATAATATGACAAGGTCATCAATGAGATGGTTATCAAGATCAGAGGGTATCTCATCCAGAGCCATCTGGAATCACTGCAGTTCCATCATCCTCCAGGGGTGAACCATTTGAATTGGTTCTGCACCTTTCCGAGGGCAGACATGTGCCAGGAGCAAGGCCGGCAGAAGGTAATGGTTCATTCATGACAAAAGTATAGTTGATATCTCCCACACTAACGGATCACCTGCCTCAAGGCCAGTGCAAAACACAAGATCCAAGGTATGCCCCCCCATGATGTGTCGGGCCAATCACTTTCTGAGAAAGGTCCATGTTTGCCATGGTGGCTGTGAACTCACACCCTGCTCCCCCAAGATCAGAGTCGGCATGGATGTTGAAGTCCCCCAAGATTATTGTCTTTGGGGACGTCAACACCACCCCCGACACCAAGTCTTCTAGAGCATGCAGGGAGGCTGCTGCACAGGTAGGTGCCCAGTAGACAAGCAGCACTCCCAAACTGTCACCTGACAAATCAAACCCAAGGTGGAGTACCTCTATATCTGGTATGGGTTGCACTGGATACCTCCGCACTGACCATCACTCCTTAAAAATCATGGCTACACCACCTTCCACCCGTCCCTCTGTTCGCAGTTGAAGTTGCACAGCATACCTGGCTGGAACAAGGTCAGCCAGAACAGGCCCCGACTCATTGTCCAGCCAGGTCTCCATGATGCATACGAGATCGGCGGCACTGTTCAGGATCATCTCCTGGACAGTTCTTGCTTTATTGGCCACTGATCTCACATTTAACAACACAAACCAGGATCGGGGGCCTTCTGATGAAGAACCATCTGCTCCTCTGCCCGGGAGGTAGTGAGCGGGCAGAGGGACAGATTGGGGCCATATCTCCCCCATCCTGTCATGACCCCTATGGCTGTGCCCTCCCCCCTGGGGGACCTCCCCTGGCCCTGACCCTCTCCCCCCAGGCTTCCCCGCCCAGACATCAAGGGAGATCCCCACCCACCCCAACACACTCCCCCATACCCCCCTTCCCTCCTTCCCCCTTTCCCCATACATTCCCCACCACCAAGACAACCCCCCAAATATACAATATAGACCCCTGCCCCCCCAATCCCCTACCATAAAACCTCCTAATACAAACACAGAGACCTCCACCCTTAACCCCCCAAGTCCCACCAAGGGCCATGCCCAAAGGCCCTTTGGCATGCCCCTTAGGCACTGCCAGCAACCACTCTGCTTTAAAGCTCCTACTAGGGCCAGCGCAGGTGCAGGCAATGAGTGGAGCCCCACCTCTCTTCCTCTCACACTGAGAGGGGGGTGGAAAATCCCTGTGCACTAGGTCCCAGCCCCACCACAGGCGAGCAATGCCGAAGACAGGGTGAGCCCAGCCAGCTTCCAATCCCCATGGGAACAATGGTGTAAAGGGGGGGGAGGGGGGAGCCCAATCAGTTCCCAGTCCCCGTGAAACAGTGTGCTGCAGCTGCCAACAAGCACACCGCTTTAAAGCCCCTACTAGGGACAGCGCAGGTGCAGGTAACGAGTGGAGCCCCACCCCTCTCCCTCTCACACAGGGTGGAAAATCCCTGTGCGCTAGCTCCCAGCCCTGCCACGGGCGAGCAGTGCTGAAGAGGGGGTGAACCCAGCTGGCTCCTAGCCGCATGGCAACAGCGGTGTAAAGGTAGGTGGGGGTGGGACTGAGCCCAACCAGCTCCCAGCCCCCCCTGAAGCAGTAAGGACTTCTTCTTATGTATATTTGGTTGGAGGTAAATAACGAACTCACTTTAACTTCCTCTGTGTTCACATGATCAGGGATGCTGTTAAATTGAGAATAAATAGGTGTTTCTTACTTCTCCAAATAACGAGGTTTTCCAAGGGATTTAATTCACCTCCTCCACAAACACCTTTTCAAAGAGTTTTGGGTGGACAGATTTCTGATGTTTCTTTGTGTTGCCAACATGTTGCCCCCCTAATCCCAGACTTCATCTGCAGCTCTCCCTAGATGCTTGCAGGAGGACTGTGAGGAGGGGTTCTTCTCCTACTGCCTTCTTCCTCATTCTTGTACTCATGACAGCATGCGCCAAACCCCCTCATGACCTCGCCCAATGTAGGACTGTAGCGGAAAGTCACAGCGGTAGCTATTTCTGCCAGAAACAGCGTTTCTGCAATTAGTGGTACGGCGTGGCAGAGGCTTTCATTCCGCTAGTTTCATTCCGCTACTTCCACAGTTCAACTAATTTCATTCCAATACTTCCACAGGCTTCACAAATAGCAGAAACATGCGATTTTTGTGACTTCCGCCATTCCGCCAGCGCCACAAAATAGTGGAACAGCGATTTTCTGACAGTTTCCAACAATTCCGCAATTTTCCCAATAGTTTCAGAATTTGCAGAATGCCGGCAGAATTAGTGGAATGTTGGCAGAAAAGCCGCGGTGTGGCACGGGCAATTCCAAAATGGTGGAATGGAATCACGGCGTGGTAAAAGCTGCTGCCGCTTCAGCCCTAGCCCAACGGCTGCATGTACACCTTGAACAGGAGAGGGGACAGAATAGAGCCCTGAGAGACTCCACACGTGAGACTTCAGGGAGACAATGAGCACTCCCCAAGAATCACCCGCTGAGTACTCCTGGCCAGGAAGGAGCGGAACCAGCAGAATGACTGTCTTTCTTTGATATAGGGGCAGAGGAAATCCTAGGAGCTTCCTGTTCCTCCCCTTTTGGTCCCATGATGGCTTCTTATTGGTCATGGCCATATTACACAGCATGGTGTCTCTGCTAGCTGTGGTCTGGCATTATTAAGGCTGGTGGATGGTGTCTTAGCACCTGGAGCTAATTGTGGTCTGGTGCCATCCTGGCTGGTGGATGGCATCTCAGTGCCTGGCACTAACTGTGGTCCAGTGCCATCCTGGCTAGCGGATGGCATCTCAGCACCTGGCACTAATTGTGGTCCAGTGCCATCCTGGCTGGCGGATGGCATCTCACCGCCTGGCGCTAACTGTGGACTGGCACCATCCTGGCTGGAGCCTGACATCTCCGCACCTTAGCGGGAACTGCAAGTGAGGGGACACCCACGATGGGTAACAGGGTATCTCTATGATTTTAGAAACTGTCTCAGTTTGTTATATAAGATGCCCTCCTGTGGACCAAGAACCACCCAAGAGGTGTTAAAATAATCCTGGACTGCTGCCTGGAGTAAACTTTACTGCTGTAGTGACATGGACATTTATACTTCAATATAAAAGACAGGCCGGATGTATTTGCCATGTAAGCACACATTTGAAATAATTAAAAGCCAAATGGGAAGCTTCAGAGAGTTGCAGAGGCCCTGAGTTACTTTTGGAGTGAATTGAACTATTCATTTTGAATTCTGGGTTTGGTTTGAAGTTAGTCACTTTTGTTATTGGTTAATGAATTGCCCATAAATCAACCCTGATTTTCTCTGAATCCATTTGCAATTTATAAGCATTCCCCATGTGCAGCACTTCCTAAGTCTATACGTTCTTTGTGAACTTTGCGTAACTTTCAGAATGTGAGGTTTTTTTCCACAAATAGCCAGCAGTTTTTCTGAATACTATTGAACAATGAATAGCAGAATGGCAGCAAACTCAGCTTGGGGCTTTAATTTGCAAAAATAATTGTGAATCGGGATTTTACTATTTGACCCTCATCACCTCTATTCATTTCATAATGCAAATTAGATTCTTCTCTTTCAGTGATTCTCTCCAATTTTCAAAGTGCTCCGCTGGCATAAGCCCCATTCACTTCAGTAGGTCTGCCCCAATCAAGCTCTTTGAAGACTAGGCTGTGCTCGATTTAGATGAGGAGTAGATCAGCCATTAACAGCCATTTGGATGCAATAGAAAGAAATTGTTAATAGTTTTTGCACTTTTCAAATTCCCTCTTGGCCTGCCTCCATCCATCCATCCATTCATTCATTCATTCATTAGTCAAAGGCCATAACATGCATAATAGGGGTGGGACTCGAGGGGGGATATCGGTTTTATCTTTATCGGATCCCCCAATATCAGTATCGAAATATCGGATTTTTAACATTGCCGATTTTCTTGGATTTTTAACATTGCAGTCATTGTTAAATGATGCCAGTGTTAAAAATCCAAGAAAACCAGCAATGTTGAAAATCTGGTATTGCCGATACCAACAATTATTGGCATTCTTGGATTAATCCAATACTGACCATTATCAGTATTATCGGATTAATCCGATACCGATAGTTCCACCCCTAATACATATACATATATATACAAAATAAAATTGAACAGTATAAAACAGAATTACATTTCAGGATGAACGCAAATCCACTGAGCCCTTAGTCTGGCTGCAGCTACTGCAAAACCTGCCATAGCCTTTGTAACAAAATCTCTGGAGTGAGTCGTTAAGAAAAAAACAGAGCAGGCACCGGGGGTCATCTGATAAAGGGTCATTAATACCAAGAATGTTAAAAGTTGTATTTTTACATTAATATAAATAGGGCAAGGAGAACATGATGTACCAAGTCCTCAACTTTCACCCATATCCCAAATACAAAGTCTATTCGAATAGTCAGTCCTCCAAACCCATCCCTGCATCATGATTAATTCCATGAATTGGAGGTGTAATGCTGTAAATGCTCTTCTGTCTAAAGGGGAGGTTAAAACAGAAAAATACCGTGTGCCAGAGGGGCCTGATATCCAGAACTTATAAAAGGGAGATAAGCGCGATGCTGCCACCATGGCTATGGATCTCTATAAATCAATATCAAAAATATGGCATTTTATAAGCAATCCAAGCAAAAGAGAAAAATAGATTTCCCTGCCCCATAGGGAAAAAATTGTGTGTGTATCTGTCAGCTCATAGTCACATATGTCCATATATCTTTCACTGTTCATGATCCATCCAAACATAAGATATTTTAGCTATATAAAATTATTATCAACTGAAAAATTTCAGCTATCCCCCATTTATGGTTTACAGAGATTTCCTCAGTGAGAGAGAGAACTTCCCAAACTCTCCATAATCTCCATGATAACCTTACTAATAAAGAGAGGCAAGGTTTGTATAGTATCTAGTACTATGGGGCCCTCATCCATGTTTGGGCTCCAAAGGACAAGCTCTCTCTGAACTCCACTAAAAACACAGCTTGCACATTCATTTGATTTTGGATAACCTACCAGACAACTTTTATTCCATACTTGAATCTCCCCACAATCCTCCACACAGCCTCAGGCCTCCTCTGCAGCATTTGTTTTACATAAGAACATAAGTAGGGATGGGCGAACGCGGTTCGGAGTTCGGACCGAACTCGAATAGTTAGGTCGTTCGAACCTAACTCAAATTTGGAAGTTCGGAGTTCGGACCGAACTTGAATAGTTCGGTCGACCAAACCGAATGTTCGAACCAAACTTGAATTTGAACGTTCGGTACGGATGCGTTCGGTGAGTTCGGAATTGAATTTCCAATGGTTTCAATGGAAAACACATTATTGGCTGTAACATTTTTTTTTTATGCTATGTGGCTGAAAAGTGGGGTGCCTATACCTCCAATAGAACGCATTATGTGCACCAAATTTCAAAACAATTGGATAAAGGAATTCGATTTTAGAAGCAGTTAAGTTATTGTATTTTGCAATATTCTACATATACATTCTTAGCTGTAACTCCTTTGCCTCACATCTAATGTAGGTGAAACTTGTTCAGTTTATACCCCTTCCCATATTAACTATCTTTGCCAAATTTCAGGAGGATTGGAAAAAAGGTCTTGGTGGTATAAGCAATTAACATATAAATGTATGTCTGAGTATAACAACTTTATAGTCCAACCAGTGTACATGAAATTTGGCAGGACTATATATTTCACTTTCATGATCTCTGCCAAATATCAGAAAGATATTATAAAGGGTCCCGATTTTATATGCCTGTACAACAGGGCTGATGCGGCAGCAGCTTTTACCGTGCCGCGATTCCGTTCCGCCATTTCGGAATTGCCCGCGCCACACCGCGACTTTTCTGTGGATATTCTGCTAATTCCGCCGGAATTCTGCAAATCGCGGAATTGCAGAAAAATTGCAGAAAAATCGCGGAAATTGCGGAAAACCGCTATTCCTCTATTTTGTGGCGCTGGCGGAATTGCGGAAATAGTGAAAATGTCATGTTTCCACGATTCCACTAAGTTACGGAATTAAATAAGCGGAAGCGCGGAACCGCGGAATGAAACCGCAGAATGAAAGCCTCTGCCATGCCGTTCCACTAATTGCCGCCGGAAATAGCTACCGCTGCGATATTCCGTTACAGCCCTATACAACATATGTAGAGAAGGGGCCTATGCCTGGGATTCTCTTATGTCACTCTGGTATAAGATCGGTTTGTGATGCAAATTGGCCAATAAAAATGTCAACCAAATATCCTCATTCTGTGCTGGGACCATCCCAATGTATCTCCACCACTTGTTTCTGGGAAGTCAGAAGCATCTCTTTAGGAAAGAGTCAATAGAAATTCTCTTATGTCCTCTATCTCAGTGCTGCAGGATGTGATTGTGATGATAATTGGTCAGCCTGGATGTGTTTAAACTATGTCTCCTGACTGCTGGGATGCTATCTCAGAAGTCCCAGTTATGTTGCTTATGCCCGCCACAGGGCCGCCCCCTATGCCCACCTCGAAACCACTACCAATTGGTCCTGTAAAGCTAGAAGCTTGCAGTAATGTGTTTGGCCATTGAATGTGTCTGTCAGTCTTTGGGGTTGCTCCACATCCTTCCTCCTACAGTCTCTCTCCCCCTGCCATGCAGGGTGCCTGCCTCTGACTGGCACTGAATATGCTGATATTCATCTGAATAATGATCTTCACAGGGACAACATCAATTGCTTATATAATTGGGTCCCTTTATCAAAATCTCCTGTACATTTGCTGAAATGGCAGGAAAGGTATTTGATACATTCTTGTCAAATATCCTGTAAACAGAATGGAATATCAAAATGTTACAGCTGGAAATGTATTTGCAGGTTAATGTCTTATATCCTAGGGACCCTTTATCCACTCTTTCCTAAAATTGGCAGAAATATTAAGCATATGGAGGGATGCAATATGCACAAGTGTCATGAACATTGGATGCAAGATAAAGAAGATGTAGCCATGAATGCATATGGAGCTTGTCTTAAAATCACATCATTCAATTGCTTCTGAAATCGGTTTCCCTTATCTAATCATTCCGAATTTTGGTACACCTAGTTCCCTCCATTGGGGGTACAATTTCCCTAAATTTCATCAAAAAGTAATAAGAAACAAAAATGTTATAGCCACGAATATGTTTTTCAGTTTTTTCCTTTTATTTCAAAAACCAAATGTCATTTTTGGTTCCTGATTGCACCGAACTAAAGACCGAACCGAGCCCGACTGAACCGAATACCGAATCTGAACTCAACATTCAACCCGAACCACCGAACGGCCGAACATCCAAACCAGATGAACCGAACGCAGCCGAACTGAACGGCCGAACCGAACAGACGAAACGAATCCAGCCGAACCGAACGGCCGAACCTGAACCACGATCTGTTCAGCCATCCCTAAACATAAGTAGGGTCGTACTGGGTCAGACCAAAGGTCCATCAAGCCCAGCATCCTGTCTCCGACAGTGGCCTATCTCAGTCACTTCGGAGAAGTACCCATCAGGTCACAATGGGAAATCCATTCCTTGCCCCTGCATCCTAGAAGAAGACACACACAAACTTAATTGTGTTAAAAGGCCACATACTTTATTGACACATTTAAACAGTCTGGGAGGGTGATACTCCCTCCTGGGTCCAGCCTAAACTATGCTTTTGCCTAATAACTATAGAAGATAACGAAGTGGTCCGACGTCCATCAGTGCCGCCACTTTGTGTGAACTAAGTCACTCTCATTCCAGCCGCCTGGCTGGTCGGGGAGGTCAAGCCCTCTCGTGACCAAGTAGGGGGGAGGCAGTGGCTGAAATAAAAAGGGGGCCATCCCGATCCTCTGATGTCCAGCTCACCCCTCCCTCCTAAGCCTGGGTTGAAGCTGACCACCCCTGCTCTAGCTTCACCCCTGCTCTATCTCTTAAGGAGATGACTTACCACACAACTAACTAACTCTAACACAACACCTTTGAGAAACCCCTGCACCCCTGCATGTGCGACAATGAAAAACAAGTAAGCACATCCTACCTCTCCTGATAATGCCAATTGTAAATGCTCATGCACTGTGAGGAAGGCAAAACAACTGACAGGCCTGTATGCCAATCGGGACTGACAGCAAAAATTCCTTCCCAGCTCCCATTAAAGGGCAACCAGTTGTAACACCCACAGTGACATGAGGGAGGGTGGGTGGGTGCTAGAATTCACTCCTTCTCGTGACATCCTCCACGTGCGTCTTCCGCGCCGCTCGCTCCCCAAGATGATGCCCCGTCACGTCCCGCATCGCGAGACTTGCTGCACCGACGTCTTCTGCTTCCAGTGCATCCTCTTCTCTCTGATGGGGGGGCAGGGTAAAACCCACTCTCTCTTACGCTGCCCCATCCCCGATGGGGAGGGGGAGAGGCAGGAGCGTGCGTTTTGTTCCAGCCCCCAGCAGTAAGAGGTTATGTCCCCAAAATCTACTTGGCTAATAGCCATTAATGGACGTATCTTCCAAGAACTTATCCAATCCATGTTTAAAACTAGCTACACTACCAGCCTTGACCACTTCCTCTAGCAGTAAATTCCACAAGTTAATTGTGTGCTGAGTGAAGAAAAAAATACTACTTTCTCTAATGTGTTTTAAATCTGTTGCCAGTTAATTTAATGGATTGTCCCCTTGTTCTAGTACTGTTAGAGAGCGTAAACACCGCTCCTACGTGTTCAACACCCCTTCTATCCTATCCCCTCTCAGTCAATTCAGCTCTTCCCCAAGCTGGAAAGGCCCAACCAACCTATCAAGCGTCTCTTCATACAAGAGCCGTTCCATACCCTTGACCATTTTTCTTGCCCTTCTCTGTACCTTTTCCAGTTCTACTATGTCTTTTTTGAGATAGGGTGACCAGAACTGCACACAATACTCCAGGTGTGGTCATACCATAGATTTATAGAGGCATTATGATATTTTTGTTTTTATTCTCTAAGTATCCTTTTCTGAATTATTTCTAACATTCTGTTTGCTTTTTGACTGTTCCCACATACTGAGCTAAGGATTTCAATGCATTGTCCACAATGATTCCAAGATCCTTTTCCTGAGTGGTAACTCTTAATTTAGAACCAAGCATTGTATAGCTTGGGTTATTTTACCCTATTTGCATCACTTTTCACTTGTCCACATTAAATTTCATCTGCCATTTAGATGCCCAGTCACCCAGTCTGGCAAGATCCTTCTGCAATTCTTTTAACTACCTTGAATTGAATAGCTTTGTGCCATCTGAAAATTTGATCACCTCACTCTTTACTCCCTTCTCCAGAACATTAATGAATATATTAAACAACGCTGGTCCCAGTACAGATCCCTGGGACACTCCACTAGTTACTTCTCTCCACTGTGAAAACTGACCATTTATTCCTACCCTTGGCGCCTAGCTTTTAACCAGTTGCCCTGCTCCTGTTTGAGTGCTCTCTCCTGTATGAGTATTCTCTGAGGGTCCAAGGGGTGGCCCATACACTCGGGACTGCTCCTCTGACCCTCAGAGAATTCTCACAAATCCCTCCCCCCATTCAGAAGTTACATCCCCAGTATAGTCCCACCATTACACATTTCCCCTTTGCACATGTAATTTCTATCCACAGAGATTCCAGAGTACATTTTACTTCCTGTAAAGTTTTAAGCCAGCTTGACTCAATGCTGTCTCTAACGTATAGCGCCACCCCACCACCAGCTCGATTTACTCTGTCATTTTGATATATTTTGTACCCCAGTATTACAGTGTCCCATTGGTTATCCTCATTCCACCAGGTCTCTGAGATTCCCGTTATGTCTATATCTTCACTTAGTGCCAATTGCCTCCGCCTTCCCCTCCCCCCAGAGGCGCGGTGGACAGTGGAAGGCCCTTTGCCGTGCCCGTTCTGAGGGGGCAAGGCAGCTAGGGAAAGATTTCACGCCTCGGGGCTGCAAGGAGCCCCCATAGCGGGAAACAGAACCAGCCATGCAAGGCTGCAATTACCCGGCCGGGGTTGCTAGGCAACCCCGCTGGCAGGGATTGGGCCAGAGAGGCCACGTGGGTGTCCTGATTCTGTAGGGAGTCTGCCTAGCTCTGGCCCCACTTGCAGCCCGAGCTCAAGGAATGGCAGTCGAAGCTGCCGTGCTGAGTATCCAACCCCTCCCACATCTGAGCAAAGCCAGGATGGGACGAATGAGGAAGAAGTCGGCTGCCTCAGGAGCTAGAAAGTGGCGGCGGCCAGAGACGGAGAGTCCCCCCCCCCCGTTGCATAGCTGCCGGCGGGTGAGGGTGAGATAGGGGAGGGCCAAGCTGGTGGGGGAGCGGTGCCCCCCCTGGGGGAGGGGCATGGTGAAATACAGGAGGAGAGACCCCTCAGGGAGAGACTGGAGGGGTGCGAGGCCCTGCTGAGGGAGCTACTGCAGGGCCCCACCCCACAGCCAGCTCCAGGGCAGCACTCCTGCCCCCACTGGGGGGTTTCAGGGTGGCGTTAGGGGAGTGGTGCTCCTGCCCACGGCCCCTTCGGACCCAACTCCTGATCACACCTTGGAGGCTGGGCCGGCCATCCTGAGTCAGGGTCCCCAGGAGAACCCCTGTGGGGCTGAGCCTGGGCCCTCCTCAGCCCCCCCTGTGTTGCATAGGGGTGTGCGGGCGAGCAGGCCCCCAGCCTGTTATTGGGAATTTGAAGGCATTGTGCCAGGGCCACGCCCACGGGGGTCTAGCCCTCCCATGGTAGGGTGCTCTACCAGAGCAAGTGATCCCCTAGTAAGGACCCCCTCTTACCCTTCCTGCCCAGGGGTGTTGGGGATGGCTGGGGAAAGGGGCGATGCAAGCCTTTTCTCACAGCCGGTGCCGGCGGCACCGCCAGTGGGGAATTGGTGGACTCCCCCCCTCACGTGGGGCCCTCACCATCGGCCTGTCCCCCAGCTGTTGGGCTGGCAGCAGAGTCGGCCTCCAGGCAGGGCTGGGCCAGAGAGCCCCTGCCCCCTTTTCTTTCGGCAGGATCGGCTCCGGCAACTGTGGAATCGCGGGGGGATGACAGCGATTACCTTCACCAGAGACTTACATGGATCAAGAGGGTTATACAGACACTGGTGCAGCAGCACGCAGGGCAGCAGGGAGTGCACCAAGGAGTGGTGGTACCAGCAAGCCAGGCGACAGGTGAGTTTGGAACCCTTCCGTGGAGGGGGCTTTCTTGCGGGGAGGGAGGCCTCACAGGTGGCCAGAGGTCCTGCGGAGATGGCCAGCAGGGCCGTCAGACCGGGAGCCGCCCCTCCTCAGATGGAAGCATCGGCAAAGAGCCAGCTGATATGGTGGAACTGGGTGTGGGTTTTGGTACCCGCCCTCCCTTCCCTTGTGCTCGGAGCTGGTGCTGTAGCGGTCCCATCGGGGGTATGCCTGGTGTTGGGGCCAAGTGAGGGTCCCTTTGGGGTGCAGGCGCTTCAGGTTTGGGCCCCGCCAGGCCCATACCTGCTGATGCAAGATGGCGGGGCCACAATGACCCAGGCATCTGTGTCGGGTTTTGGCCAGCCCCCGCCAGTGGGTGGGGGTTATGCAATGGTATCATTCCCCATTGGGGACCACCTGCTCCCGGCGACCAGAGAACAGATCTAGAAGGGGGAGTACGTGGATATTTTCGCTCTGCTGTTCAGCGATCCCATTGTGGATCCTGCGGAGCAGGATGAAAAGAAGGAGAAGGAGTGTTTCAAGCGGCTGAAAGCCAAACGGAATTGGACTAATTGGACTGCAGCCTTTTCAATATATCAGGCCGATGATTTGCTCAAATACACCGACATAGTGCGGCGGGCATATGAAGTGGGCCCGGTGGGGGTGTGGCTACGATATGACGAAGCTTTTCGTCACCATGCAGCATTTACACCGGGCCTCAGATGGGACCTGCATGCCAATGATCTGTGGCTCAACTGCATGAGCGGATCAGGGAATGCCCCCAGGTCAGAGAGTGGTCATCTCCTGGCAAAGGGCTTGGCTTCATCGGCCTCGGAGTCCTTTCGGGATGAGGGGAGGAGGGCTACAGGGTCTTCCCCCGGCCAGTGTTTTGAGTTTGGCTGCTCAGGAAAATGTTCCCATGCAGCCTGTAGATTTCGTCATTCCTGCTCCACCTGTGGAGGGCGAACGCCGCCTGTCTGGTTGGGTGGCCTAGGGCGAAGGACAAACAGTTACCCCCCCGGAAAGGGTGGTTCTGGGTCTGGTGGGTCGGGTGCCACTGGAAAAAGCCCCAACACTGGTTAAGGTTGCCCAGCTCGAGCTCGCCCTCCATGCCCACCCTGACAGGGAGGAGGTGGATTATGTTGTCGCGGGTTTTCGGCATGGTTTCAGCATACCTGTTTATGACATTCAACAGCAAAGGGTAGCGCCCAATTTGAATTCGGTGGTGGGCATGGAACACGTGGTTCAGGCTAAAATAGAGAAGGAAAGAGCAGAGGGTAGGGTAGCAGGCCCATTTCCTGTCCTCCCTTTCAGTAACATGGTCATATCCCCATTGGGAGTGGTGCCAAAGAAAGCCCCTGGAGAATTTCATTTGATCCACCACTTGTCCCATCCGCGGGGCGGGGCGGTTAATGACGCTATACCTAAGAACCTTACCACCGTCCGGTATGCCTCATTTGGCTCAGCGGTGTCACTGGTCAGGTCCTTTTGGCCCCGTTGCAGTGTTGGGCAAATGCGACATTAAGTCCACTTTTTGCCTGCTGCTGGTTAGTCCCAATAGTTTTCCTCTCCTCAGATTTAATTTCGACGGCGAGTATTACTATGACAAGGCCATGCCGATGGGCTGCTCTATCTCGTGCTCAGCTTTTGAGAGGTTCAGTTCCTTGGTGGAGTGGATAATAAAGCAGCAGCATGACGGGGGAGGGATGACAAAATACTTGGATGATTTTCTTTTTGTCGGGAGAGCCAATACGGACGAGTGTACTGCGCTCATGAGGACTTTTCACGAGGTAGCTGGGGAGGTAGGCATCCCCCTAGCTCACGAAAAGACTGAGGGGCCAGCTGCTAAACTGACTTATCTGGGGATTGAGCTGGACACGATTGCAGCTGTCCCCCGCCTCCCAGAGGACAAGTTGACCTCGCTGCGTGACAAGGTAGATGAGTGTTTGGGGGCGGCGAAGATGACAGTTCACTGCCTCCAAACAGTCTTGGGAAGTCTTAATTTTGCCTGCCGGGTGGTAGCACCAGGACGAGCCTTCCTGTCTCGCCTTTATGCAAAGCTGGCGGGTAACCCTCCCCCACACCATCTTGTCAGGATTACCAGAGAAATGAGGGAGGACTTACAAATTTGGGTCACCTTCTTGTCCAAATTTAATGGCACCAGTTTTTGGAGAGACCGCGTGTTACTGGAAGCGGAGCTTCAGGTGAACTCGGACGCTGCGGGCGGTGCAGGGTTCGGGGTAATTTTCAGGGACAGATGGGCTGCTGCTCCGTGGTCGCAGGAATGGGTGGACCAAGGGATCACCAGGGATCTGATGTTCCTGGAACTCTTTCCCATAGCTTTAGCAGTCCAGCTGTGATCTAATGAGTTGGTGAATCAATTGGTGTTATTTTGGTGTGATAACCAAGCTGTGGTTACATCATTAATACGCAGTCATCCTGATCGCCTAGGGTCATGAAGCTTGTGAGGGCTTTCGTGCTTACTTGTCTGAAATTTAATATTCTTTTCCAAGCCAGGCATGTTCCGGGGCTAGACAATAGAGTAGCCGAGGCCCTCTCTCGCTTCCAGATCGAGCGTTTCCGCTTGCTGGCACCACAGGCCAGGTTGACCCCAGAGACGTTGCCGCCAGCATTCTGGAGCCTTGGGTGGTAGAGTTATGCGCCACTGTGTTGGGATCCCTGGCGCTGCGCACAAGAGTGGCTTATGACAGAGCTTTCCAGGAATTTCAGCAGTACCGGTTGGCACGGGGGTGGGCCCAAGGTTTCCCCATCCCAGAGGAGCAGATACTACAATTTGCTTTACATTTGTGGCACAGGGGGACAACCCCGGGCACTATTGCGGGGAAGCTATCAGCATTGACTTTTGTAAGTAATCTCACCGGACACCCCCCTCCTGACCGTGGGTTTTTTGCCAGGCGACTGATAGAGGGCTGGTCCAGGGAACAGACCAGAATGCCAGATCAGCGGGCCCCCATTACCCAATCTTTGTTATTAGATATGTGTAATGTTTACACATTTGTTTTGACAGTTACGAAGTTATTAAATATGTGTAATATTTGTAATATGTGTAATATTTGTAATATTGTGTAATATGTGTAATACGAAGTTATTAAATATGTGTAATGTTTAAACATTTGTTTTGACAGTTACGAAGTTTTGCTATTTAACTCACTGTCAAATTAGCATTTTTGGGGGCCTTTCGTGTAAGCGAATTAGTGGCCGAATCAGCAGGAGATATTTCAGGTAGGGTGATGCATCTCAGCGACATGCAAATTGGCCAGGAGTTGATGGCTTTGCACTTACATCGCTCTAAGACCGACCAGCGGGGGTGAGGCCAAGTTGTACGGTTGAACAGGGCGGGGGTTGGAGACTTGTCCCCAGTTCGGGCAATAGAATCATTTCTCACTGTGCGCCGAGCTTTGCCAGGGCCGCTGTTTCAACATGCCGGTGGGCACCAATTGACCAGGCACCAATTCATGGCGGTGCTAAGGGCCATTTTTTCCCACCTTGGTTTGCCGCCTGCCGTCTTTGGAACGCATTCATTACGGATTGGGGTGGCTACATTTGCGGCTTTGACCGGCATGTCTGAGCAGGGTATCCGGTCGGTGGGCCGTTGGAGGTCGGGGGCTTACCGTACTTATGTGCGGGCTGGCCTCCCCCTCCCACATTACCTGTCCTGACTTTCCTTTCATCCTCTAGGTGCACCCCCCCAGGTCTCGGAAGCGTGTCTGGATCGTTGGCCACAGCCTGGTGAGATGGGCGGGCAAGGCTGCCAGTCAGACCAACTGGGGATTGCAGCTGGGGTTATCGGCACTGGCTGAGATCCATTGGAGGGGCGGGGGGGTGAGATGGCACCACCTCGTCCCCACCCTGCAGACCCCAGATCGGGGGCCTCCGCCCGACATCATTGTGATTCAACTGGGTGAGAATGACATCCCCCACCTGAAGGGCGTGCAGCTGATCAAAGATATGAAGAGAGACCTATGGGATATTAAAAAGCAGTTCCCATCGACCCTAATCATCTGGACTGATTTGGTCGAATGGATGACGTGGGGAGTAGGGGTGCACCCCAGAAAGATCGACCAGATGAGGAAGACGGTTAACAGGGATGTGGGAAGGTGGCTCACAGGCCTGGGGGGTGAATGGATTGACAGCAGGGCACTGGCGCACAAGTGTCCTGCGCTTTTCAGGTGAGATGGAGTTCACCTGTCACCCGAGGGTAACGAAAGGTACCTTGGGGCCTTGAAGAATATGCTGGTTTGGGTATTAGAATGGTCAGAGGGGTGGGTGGGGGTCGGGTTTGTCCGGGTAATCCCGGCGCCCCCTCGGTGGCAGGGGTTCAGTACTATAGGTTAATATAGGATAGATAGGTCGTAAGTAAGAGTCATCTCCTTAAGAGATGGGGAGACCCACTCACCGGAATGCAGGGTATGGTAAGCGGCGGGGCAGCTTCCCTGGGAGGGGCGTCGAGCAAGGGCGGTAGGGACAAGTATGGTCCCCAGTCGGCAGACGCCCTCATCCTTACTCATGTTCAAGAGGTTATGGTCCCCCTCACCTGTGGCCGGAGTCATTGAGAGGGGGAGACGTTATGGACGTTTTGTGGGTGGAAAGCGAGGGTACATCGCAACCACCCAGAGGGTTCGTATTGTTATGGATAGGTTTCAAATACTGGACCCATATTGCATTAGGCGATTGCCCCCACCAGAATTACGATTGTAATTGGTTTAAATAAAGAGTGCGGCCGTTAAAATCCCAATAATGTTGTCCTGTCTTCTTCGGTGCATCAGCAATTGCCTCCGCCTTCCCCTCCCCTCAGGTAAATGGTGGAAGGCCCTTTGCCGCACCCGTTCTGAGGGGGAAGGGCAACTAGGGAAGGATTTCCCGCCACAGGGCTGCAAGGAGCCCCCAGAACGGGAAAGAGAACCGACCGCGCAAGGCTGCAATTACCCGGTCGGGGTTGCTAGGCAACCCCGCTGGCAGGGATTGGGCCAGAGAGGTCACATGGGTCGCCCCCTAGGGGCGTATCCTGATTCTGTAGGGAGTCTGCCTAGCTCTGGCCCCACTTGCAACCTGAGCTCAAGGAACGGCACCCACCCACACTGTCCCCTTGCACTGTGGTTTATTATCGGTCGCCATTGGGGCCAGGAAGGAATTTTTGTGTGAACCCTAATCTGGCCCAATAATGGGGTTCTCGTTTTTCACCTTCCTCACAGTGTTGGGTATTTGGCTAATCAGTTGTCCCATAGACCTTTGGGTGTTGTTGTGCTCTGTTCAGTCATTGTCGCACTCTGCAGGGGTCCAGTACTATAGGTTAGTATAGGATAGATAGGTCGTAAGTAAGAGTCATCTCCTTAAGAGATGGGGAGGCCCACTCTCCAGAATGCAGGGTATGGCAAGCAGCGGGGCAGCTTCCCTGGGAGGGGCGTCGAGCGAGGGCGGTAGGGACAAGTATGGTCCCCCGTCGACAGGCGCCCTCATCCTTACTCATGTTCAAGAGGTTATGGTACCCCGCACCTGTGGCCGGAGTCACTGAGAGGGGGAGACGTTATGAACGTTTTGTGGGTGGAAAGCGAGGGTACATCGCAACCACCCAGAGGGTTCGAATTGTTATGGTTAGGTTTCAAGTACTGGACCCATATCGCATTAGGCGATTGCCCCCACCTGAATTACGATTGTAATTGGTTTAAATAAAGAGTGCGGCCGTTAAAATCCCAATAATGTTGTCCTGTCTCCTTCGGTGCGTCGGCAAACACTCTAATTCTCCCGACTTACTTTTTATGCTTCTAGTATTTGTATATAGACACTTAAACATATTTTTTTAATTCTTATTTTGTTCCATTGGAGTATTGGTCTAGGTGTCATTGTAGGCAGAGAGAGCTACAGACCCTTCAGAGCCGTCTCCTCCCTTAGCACCAGCTGTTCATTTGGTGTCTGAGCAGAGACTAGCAGCACTACCAGGGACAGGAGACCTCCTGCATAGGAACCTCAAGATGAGCACATAGACAAGGTTTTAGAAATCACTAAAGCAGCATGATTGAAGAGGCCACAGAGAAAAGGTACTGAATCCCATTATGGGTGGGTACACAACAGGGCTCTTCAGGAGGCTGACATCACCTAAGGAGGGATAGAAGCGGGGCTGAAACGAACAGTAAACATTTATTCATGGGTATTTCTGAGTTTCCAAAGAGTGGCTCCGACTGTTTGGCCGGTCCTCGGAAACGTGGATAAATACTTGCTACTAGATAAAATATTTTCCAAGTACCAAGTCACCTTATACAGAGACAGGAAAAGCCCCATATGTTGGTCCAAGTACTGGACCAAGTACATAAGAACATAAGTAGTGCCACACTGAGTCAGACCAATAGTCACTCGAGCCCAGCATCCTGTACTCTGACAGTGGCCAATCTCAATTGCATGGGAGAAGAACCAACAGTCACAATGGGCAATCCATTCCCCGTTGTTCACTCCCAGCTCCCGACAGTAAGAAGTTCATCCCGTAAGCTACTTGATTAATAGCCATTAATGGGCCTAATCTCTAAGAACTTATCCAGTACCGAGTACCAGGCTAATTCCTTGTTTACTCAGTTCTCGGTAAAACCAAATCAGTGAGTTTCAGCACTAGATAGAAGGTTAAACTCCTGGCTTTGGAGTAGAAGGCATCAAGGAGCAACAAAAAATTATCAGATGATTCAATAGAGAAAACATCAGATAGCTGCAAGGTGGCTCACATGAATAAGCCAAGAGTTGAGTCAAAAGCTTCTGGGATCTATGTGTGCCTCTACTTCTGATTTTCTGTGGGTGAAAATTCATCTTTACAGCACCTGAGCACTGCCACGGACTTACCTGGTTCAGCATTGAACTGGCACTGCGGTCAGGATTCAGCCAGGCCCGCAAACTGATGTGACAGGGGCCTGGCCACTGGGGAGAGCGGGGAGCGAGGCAGACGTGTGTCCACCCAGGTCCATCCCTGTACTGCTCCCAGTAGCCGTTCCCCCTCCCTGACGGGAGGCCATGGCAGCCAATGACCCGGGCAGTGCTCCTGACCTCAGTCAGTAAAGTGGGCTTTCAAACGTGAAAGCCTACTTTCCTCCTGGTTGGCAGCAGAATCCCAACCACGGTGGGGGCTATCCCGGGCTCTAACTTGTGAACTCCCTCAAGTCACAGCTTAGAATAGCCCCCACCGTGGTCGGGATCCAGCCCAGGGAAACATCTGGGGGGAGCATTTCAACATGACGATTGTCCCCGGTTTAAACTGCCCTAAAGCATGTTAAACTGGGCCACCATCCCATCTGAAAACACCCAGTGTGGCCTGGGGCATGGGCTTTTCACCGCTGTGTGCCTCAGTGTCTACCTCTTTAAAATGGGACCAATGGCAATTACACTGGCCTTCCTGCTAGGATTTTGTGCCACGTTTAATGAATTGGCTAATGTTTGTATAGCGCTCTGGGCATGTTTGAACCAGTAGGAAGAGGCATAAATGCTTTTGCGTGAAGAGTTAAGCCAAGCTGTAACTTTTAGGACGATGACTCAGGGATGGCCAACGGTGTAACACAGGGTCCACCTGGATGTAATACTGATTTAGTGGCCTGTAAAAGAACTTTCAGGTATAAGAAGTAAACATTTCTGCTTCAAATATTCAACACTGGTCTGTAGCTATCTCATCTGAAGCTGTTATTGAGTCTGATCCCAAAAGTGAAGCAAAGTTGGAGCTAGTATTTACATGGGAGGCGTATTGAGTGATTTTATTATAGGAGGTGAAGTTTGATTTAGCAAGTGGCAATGATTTGTCTGATTCGGCTCTGCACTATTTTCCCAGTATGGTTATCATCATCACTTTCAAAGGGGAAGATTATTCCACACTCTTTATGTGGGGTTCCTGCTCTTTCCTCCAGCAGCATCTATCGTTGGTCAATGTCGGTTTGAGAGATTAGAAAAGGGATATCACAGATCTGATCCTTGAAGGGGTGGGGATTCTTCTCCCTCCCAGAAGCTACTTTGAAAATTAGTATGGGCGCCAATGTCCACATAGACGTTGGGGGCAGGGTACGTAAGGGGTGCACCTAGGGGCTGTCTCTTATACACATCTAGATGTGTATAAGAGACAGCTCCTACCCCTTTTGCAATGGCCAACCATTGACATTTGTAAGCTAATGCAATGAGAAATGTTATTTACTATTTATTTATATTTTATTTACCGAATTTGTATCCTGCTCTTCCCGCCACAGGCGGCCTACAGCGGCTAACAACTAAATATAATATAAAAACAATTTTACACACTATAAAACATAATTAATCATAACACAAAAACAAAAACTACGCACCCCCCCCCTCCACTCCGTAACCCCAACTAGTGGGAAATTATTTTCAAACACACATCGACCCTGCTATCACCTTCTCAGCTCTCCATTCTGTTCCTTCCTCCCCATCATTTGGAGTCTCTCCTATGCTGGCTTTCTGCCAGGCAGGTGGATTGGAATGGTAGAAAGGTTAAAATCAAGAACCATCCTTTGCATCAGATTTGGGAGGGCACAGCTGGCTAATGCAGCTGTTGGAATCACACATTTCCCCAAGCTGGAGTTTGAAAACACAAGGAGGGTTTTGTTTGGCTCAGCAGGGGAGGGGGTCAATTTTTATGAAAAGATTTCTTGGTTCTCCTGGATTATTCCTTCTGACACTCATTATGGAAATGGGAGTCACATCTGCCAAGCCTTGTGTTGGGGGCAGGGGGAGTCAAGGTCAAAATCAAAGTCAAGGTCAAAGCACATGCATGCGTGCACTTGCGTGTGAAAGTTAAAAATCAAACATCTGGTAGCAGAGTGTGGAGGAAGCAATGGTGGGCAGGCGAACTCCTCTCAATGAAATCCTACCACCCACATCCTCCAGAACGTTGGCAACAGCTGGGACAGCCATCTGTACACAGACACCACAGGAAGGCAGGAGTAACACGAGGGAATAGAGGTGGCTTGTCTGACTGACTGACAGCAAAGCCTACCAAACAGCAAGCTTTCTGGCAAGAAACTCCTCCACAATCTCCTTGAGCTACTCCTTTTCACACTACCCAGCTTCCCTCCTCAGCAACCAACTGTGATATGTCCATTGTGCAGTTGATACTGCTTTCTGGCAGTTTGGAGTTTGGCTTGGGACATTGTACTGCAAGGTAATGTTGAGTATGACACAAGCTGCATGGCAGTCATCCCCCTGCTGGAGAACTGAAATCAGATTCCATCTGGATGAGATACTGACTTAGCAATCTGCAAAAGGGCTTTTGGTGTCTAAGACTGGGAAGGAGGGTGGGGTGTTGGCTCCCTGGCCAAGGCCCTGGGAATCCTCCCCACCTGTAACCATTCTGCTGTCTCTCCCCCTGCAGGTAACCATCTTTTACAAAGGGGAGCTGCTCATGAGGGTGTGCAAGGACTGGGAAGGAGGGTGGAGTGTTGGCTTCTTGGCCAACGCCCTGGGAATCCTCCGCACCTGTAACCACTCTGCTGTCCCTCCCCCTGCAGGTAAACATCTTTTACAAAGGGGAGCTGCCCCTGAGGGCGGTGCCCTGTTGGCAGGCTGTTGGTGGGTGGAGGTGGCTACCATGGACAATAAACCTGCTCTGCAGAGCAGCCCTGCAGGGTGATAAAGGCTTGAACATTGTCCCACCTCCCTCCCCCTACGTGGGTGGGAGGGGAGGGTGAAGATACTGACAGAGGAGTGGGGTGGGGTCCTGTGTGTATTGTGTGAGGAATTGTGATATTGGAGGGGTGGAATTT
>QEPC01012438.1:4337719-4371197 GCA_003113815.1 Sphenodon punctatus
ACAAGGTTTCAGTTTATGGTTTAAGTTTCATTTCATTACAAAACTGAAATGAAACTTAAAGCAATCTAAAAATCCTACTCAACGCCTGCTGTTCAGGAACAGTGACTAGCTCAGAAGGTGTTGAGAAGGGGGGAGGCAGATAATTAGTTTCATTTCTTGCAAGCCTCTCCACCCCTGGTGCCTGGAAGTCTGCTCCTCGGTGACTGACACCTCCCTGTCATGTTTGACCTTCCAATGAACCTTTTTTTGCCACCCGAACTCATCCGAACGCGATCCAAACTGACCGAACTGTTCGGCCACTTCTCTGTTTGGTGTTTGGTTTGTTCGGTATGTTTGCGTTAGTGTTCGTGTTTGAGTTCGGTCGTCTGAACAGGCTGAGTTCGGGCCGAACTCCGAACTGCCGAACTGTGTTCGCCCATCCCTAATTGGCATTGCTGTTGGGGAGTCCCAGGATGCTTGTCCTGAGGGATTTTAATGTGTACTGTGGTGGTGGCTCTTGGAGTCTGGCTTCTGAGTTCCTGGATGTGATGGCATCTCTGGGTTTTACCTAGAGCATTCATGTGAGCACCCACAGTGCCAGCCAGGTGCTTGATCTAATTTTCAGCCTGGGCCTTCCTGTCTCGGATGTTTGTGTCCAGGGCCGGCCCCAGGCATGTGCCACATGTGCAGCCGCACATGGCCCCGCGGCCAGCCTGGGCCCCGCACTTGCCTGGCTGTGCAGCAGGCTGCAGCCAGCTTCTCCCCTAATAAGTTCTTCTTCCTTCCCTCCCTGGCTCCAGACCCCATCCCTCACCTGACTCTCCCTCCTAGCACCAGCACCAGCAGCAGCAGCAGCAGGGACAGCTGATTGGAGTGGGAGAATATGCTGTTTGTTTACAAACAGCTCCTCCCCATGTCCTGATCAGAAGGTTGTAGCCTTGTAAAGAAGGTTCATCGAGATGGCTTCCAACATTCTCACAACTGGGTTCTGCATACTCATCCTATGCAAATAATAGATCACATGATGCTCTCGAGCTCCTCTAGTATAAAAAGCACTCTCCTCCCTCAGAATGACAGTTCGTTCCAACCCTTTCTAGAAATATAAGAAAATAATTCCATGCCGGACTGGAAGGGTGGGTGTTGTAAGAATGTTCTGAGCCATCTCAAAGAACCTTGTTTAGAAGGTAGCAACCTTCTGTTCTTCTTCGAGTGGCTCCTCACATGATATTTTTACATGGTTCCTTCGGGTGAGGAGTCCGTGGGCACGCCAGTGCATGTGTGGGGCATGCACACGGCTGCACATGCATCCCCACTCACCCACCACTCATCCACACCCACATAGTAACCACCGGTTCCCCCGGTTGCTCCTTGTGTGGGGATGAGTGGGGGGGGGTGAGTGGGGATGCATGTTAGGCAGATGCACACGTACCCCCACTCACCATATGCACTTGCACTGCGCTGTTCACACAGGGCTCCCCTACCCATGAACACACAGAAATCTGCATGTTCATGGTTGGGAGAGGCCCGTGTAAAAAGGGTCACATTCTCACAATTGTCTTACTTATACTATTTTAGGTAGGAATTTAGGATGTAAAGCAATATCTATTCTGTCTTGGAAAATAAATCTGCAAATATGGTTCTGAGATTATTATGGCTGCTATTTCACTAACTCTTCTTAATGAAGTTATTGCCAACAGGAATACTGTCTTTAAACCCACATTCCATAACCAGTTCATTTGCGCCTCCATATAATCAATTCATGCCGCCCCGTGGGCACAAATTAAATGGTTATGGGTGGGGGCAGCATGAACTGATTATGGGGGCACAACTGAACTGGTTATATGTCTCTTTTCATGGCATAATGCACTTAATAAGCTAGCTGCATTTTGGGTGTCTTGTGTGTGTGTGATAGCAGCACCTCTGGACCGGTTGCACTGCCTGCATGCACAAGACACAGGCGGCACAGGCAGCAAGAAGCAACAGGCCCTGGAGGCCAGACTGGCTAAGCTCACCCTCTCCTCCAGTAAGGCAGTGGACGCAGTCAGTCTCTCTGTGCCTGCCTCACTGCCCGCTTGGCTGCCCCTGCAGTGGAACCACTCCTGGGGAGTGGTGGCAGATGTTCGGCTGGGGAGGTGGGGGGGGGGGTAGCATTGGGAGGTCGTGCTTCTCCATGGTTGCTGGAGTGGTGGAGAATGGGAATCCTTCCTGTCCAGAGGAGTAAGTTTTATGTAAATGTATACATTTGCATAATTAGGTGGGGCCTAATCATGCAAATTAGGCCCCACATCAAGACTTCCCACATGGCCTCACAAACCCTGGGGCTGGCCCTGTTTGTGTCACCCCTGTTGGGTGGTCTGACCATCACTTCATGTGTTTTAGTGTGGGTGCTGCCCTACCTGACTGACAGCACTATAACCCAATTGATTGTTGTACGCCCACAGAGGATGCTGAATCTAGTGCATTTCAGCAACCTCCTATTGGTGCTGGAGCAAATACATCTGCCCCTTCCAATCAGGGATTTGACAGGCTCTCTGACAGCTATTTTCAGCTGTTAGAGAGGGTCCTCAATTCCCTGGTTCCTCGCTGGACCTTGGTTGTCTTGATGATCCACAGACCACTGTGGTGTAACAGCAATCTGGTGGACGTAAAGAAGCTGGGGTGTAGATTGGAGAGGAGATGCTTGAAGAGCCGCCTGGAGGCTGATCTTCAGCTGTACAAAAAGTTTATGCAGTTATACAGGACTATTACTGAGGCCAAGAGCTTGTACTTGTCCTCGGGCATAGATGCTGATGGGAACAGATCGGCGCAACTATTTCAGGTGGTGTGCAGCCTGGTGAATCCAGACTGTCTCAATTCATCTACAGTTTCTTCAATAGAGCACTGTGAGAAATTTTCTACATTCTTTGCAGAGAAGATAGAGAGGCTTTGGGTGGGATTCACTGGAGAGAGCCATGGAGTCCCTAGGGACTGTATTCCCCTGGTTGACCTTGACATGGTTGATGCCAAGGAAGTCTGCGCATTGTTGAGATTGTTGAGACCCACCACGTGTGCTTCTGAATCATGCCCATCTTGGCTGTCAAAGGGCATCACCGAGGCGGTGGTACCTTTATTGATAGGTATTATTAATGCCTCCTTTAGGGAGGGGAGAGTGCCAGCTGGCCTCAAATGTGCGGCAGTCCGCTTCCTCCTCAAGAAACCATCTCTTGATGGTGTAGTGCTTGCCAATTATTGCCCAGTCTCCAATCTGCCTTTTTTAGGATAGGTGATTGAGAAGGTTGTGACTGTGAGGCTACAGAAATACCTGGACTTTAATAATGTTTTGGGGAAATTCCAGTCAGGGCTCAGGCATTCTCATGGGGTAGAGACTACACTTGCCAGGGTGATAAATTATCTGCCGATGATTTTAGATTGAAAACATCTGGACATTCTGATAATGCTGGACCTTACAGCAGCATACAATTGACCATGGGTTTCTGATTCAGTGACTCAGGAATGTTGCTGCTGTGATGGGAGCTGCTGTTGGTGGTTTCAGTCGTACCTGTAAGGGAGGAGTCAATTGGGGTTGATGGATGGATATGCGTCATCCCTTAGGGGACTGAATTGCAGCATCCCTCAAGGTTCTGTTCTTTCACCCATGTTGTTCAACTTGTACATGCAGCCCTTTAGGGATGTCATGATCAAGCATCGGGTCAAGTATCATCAGTATGCTGATGATACACAACTGTATATCTCTTGCCCCTTGAGCCCTGCCAACTTGGCCTCTGCCTTGAGGGAATGCCTGAATAATATAGCCATCTGGATGCATCAGACCTGCTTTTTGAGTTTTTGCTCAATCTGGGGAAGACCGGTGATGTTGGTGGGAAGAGGCAGCCAATATGAGGATGCCCTTATTTCCTTTGAGCCTCTGATTATGACTGGGGTCGGGGTGGAGGTAGTGGGCCAGGTAAAGAACTTTGTCATCGTTTTCAACCATGCTCTGTCCGACAGCCCAGGTGTCAGACGTGATTTGGAAATGATTTTTTCAACTACTCAATTTGCGTAAGTTATCCCCTTATTTATCCCAGTCTGCCCTTGCCATAGTCACCCATGCCCTGCTGATTGCGAGGCTTGGCTTTTGTAACACCCTCTTCTTCGGGCTGCCGGCAGTGCTTATCCGTCGCTTGCAGCTTGTTCAGAATGTGGCAGTGTAGCTGCTTACTGGTTCAGGCAGCCATGATTATATTACGCCCGCCCTGCATTCTCTGCGCTGGCAGCCTGTAGAACAGTGGACTGCGTTTAAGATCATGCTACTGATTTTTAGGTCCCTGAACGATTTAGGCCATGGCTATATTTGAGACCTATTTCTGGAACCTCACACCGATGGGTATCTGCATTCAGGAGCCACCTGATCTTTGGGGGGTTCCTCCATTGAGTCAGAAGGCGACCAGACCTTTGTTGTTGTGGGCCCCTTGGTGTGGAAATCACTTCCTCTGGATGTTCATCTAGTTCCTCCCTCCTTACATTTAAAAAGCACCTGAAAACATATTTATTTTACAAGTGCTTTTAGGATCCACTGATGGTACCCTCAATGTACTTTACATTCCCTTTTGGTCTGCCCCTTTGCCTGTCCCTTTGCCTGCCCCATTTTAAATTTGTAATAATTGTTGAAATCGTTTTTTAAAAATGATATTGTTTTAACTTGTTACAGAACTAGGAGACACCCTGTGACATTTACTGACAGTCAGTTCAACAACAATGACAAAAAAAGGAAATACCTTTTTACTCAATGTACAATTAGCCTGTGGAACTTGCTGCCAGAAAATGCTGTGAATGCATAGCATTATTAGGTCCAGGTGCTTAGAGGATAGGACATAAATAACTATTAATTAAATTGGTCAGGGGTCAGACTTCTGAGTTTCATGGACTGGGGCTGAATAACTAGAAATGGAACATTCTATTCGGACCTATTCCCTGAAGTAGCCCAAAGTTGCCACTGTTGAAGACGGAATGTTGGGCTAGATGGATCATTGGTGTGATCCAGTGTGGCACTTCTTATGTTCATCAAATGAAATCCAAAAGCCCTAATGATATTGATGGTTGTGCTGAATTCTGGGTGTTTTTAAACAAGAGCAGTGGGAGGAGGGTGTGTGTGTGTCTGTGCATGGGGTGGTGTCAGGGCACCCACGCATGCGAGGTGCATGGGGAGGACTTCAAGCAGTTACCAGCATGGCTGTCCCATTCATGGAGGCATCAACACAGGACGCTCCAGATTTTTCAGGAGTGGTCCATGAGTGGTCATGGGTGGCCGTGCGTGGGTCATGGGAGTGCGCCTCCCAGCGCACCAACTTCCAACGAGCGGTTGGACGCGTGAACAGTGGGGGGCCATGTGTGAATGCATCCCATTTAAAAATACCTTTTGTAAATAAAGAAGCAAGCTGTGGCAGGGAAGAGCCTCAAGAGACGGCTGTATCCGAAGCAGGAGATAAAATGGCCACTGGCTAGTCCCAAAATGGCATCCACAGGAAGTCAGAGTGTTTGGGGAGTGGCTCAGCAAACAAAAGGAAGCTGCAGAGCCAGGAAGAAGGTCAGTCTGGGGAAGGCTGTTGAAGGAGCAGGAGCCACAGCTCTGTTCGAAGCCCAGGAGAGGGACTTGAATACTCCTGCCGTAAGGAGATGAACTACGAGAGACTGCTGGGGAAGCAGGTAAAGAGGCTGGGAACCCTTAGAGGCAAACAGGGGTTGCCTAGGCTTTAAGAGAGACAAGCAGTTATACCACAGTGGTCTGTGGATCGTCAAGACAACCAAGGTCCAGTGAGGCCTGAGAGACTTATTGTGGAGATGCTTTGAATAAAAGACTGTTTTGCTAATTCCCTGCATGAAACTACTGGTTGGGGCTCTGATCCTGCCTGACTTACCGCTGGCTAGGCCCTACCCTGTTACACAAACAAAATTGGAATGACATGTCCTCACCACTGAAAATCCAACACTCCAGTGCTGGGGTGCAGGAGGCTATTATTTTGAACACAACTCTAGAATCGTCTGTAAGACCCTGGGCATCATGGTCATTGGGTAGCACTGTACAACTCAGGCGATTGACTTAGCATGCTCCCCAGCTGTTACTATAATCCACACCCAATATGGGAGGAAAGTAATAATAATAATCATAATAATAATAAATAATTAATTACTGATGATACAAAAAAAATAATTACTGCTATGTTATAAAACAAATAGATTCTTTCCCAACTGTTAACCTGATACTGAAAGCGCCATTTTTGCAAAATGGAGAATACTAAGAGTAAATATGAATAAAAAAGAATCAGAGAGACAAAATGGTTCACATTATATCTGTGATTGGACCAACTGTTGTTGGTGGAATTAAGCAATCTTTTGGGCCACACTCTATCTCTGGATTAAAAAAGAATCTGAAGTGTTTGAACATAATAGTAAAATGTCAAGAGATAACTATGCTGAAAATGTAGAATATCAAGGCATCAAAGGAAATTGTTTGTATTAATTAAAACCAAAACTAGAAAAAAAGAATATTAGGGTTAGTCCCGTTCATAAATTATTTTTTTTACAAGTTTTCTTATTTTAAAAAAGTTAGGCAAGTGTTAAAACACAAATGACCATAATATTAAATGTTCATTAGCAAGTGGGAGCTAGCAGGTGTATCTATCACCATCCTAAGTCCTTTGTTGGTATGTTGTATGCCACTAATTGTCCCTTCTTCCCTTAGTTTTTGCAGGCCATAATGCTTCAGTGTCTTTTACCTGGTTGGGATCCTAAACCAGTACTAATCCAGTTCACTTCAAAAAGGAATTGCAAAGATCTGTCCACAGAGACATCTTTCAAAATATACAACCAGTGAAGCCACATTAGAATTTATTTATTTATTTATTTTACAAATTTATATCCCGCCCCCTCCTGCAATGCAGCTTGGGGCGGCTAACAACAACAATAAAACAATTAAAATTCACTTAAAATATAAATATAAAATACATCAATAAAACAGGGCTAGAAAACAATAAATAAATGGATAAATGGGCGGGGGATTAAAATCACACACACCCCTCCCTCCCGAAGGCCTAGGCAAACAGCCAGGTCTTACAGTTCCGCCGAAATGTCAAAAGGCTTGGGGCCAGGCGAGCTTCCTCCGGAAGGGAGTTCCACAGCCGCGGCCCTACCACCGAGAATGCTCGGTGGTAGGGCTCCATAAGTGCACCAGCCTCCAATACAATCCCTAACACTAGTCAAAAATAACCTCTTGGCAATCTGATCTGTGTGCAAGGTTTGCTTGGTGAAGGCACATAGAGAAGCATTTTAGTGGCTGCTTCACAACTTTGGAATTCCCTTCCACTGGAAGTTGACCAAAGCCCAAGCACTTTTGTAGGAAATGCAAGACCTTTTCATTTGTCCAGATGTTTCATGACTGGGATAGGTTTGGGAATCCGGAGGGTGAGGAGAGATAATATTATTTTTATTTTGTATATTTTATTTTATATCTATTGTATATAATATTTTAAGTGTCATCATACATCCTGAACCCTTTGAATAGGTCAGATATAAATCAAAACATCTAAATAAACAAAAATACAAATAAAATATAAATGGTTCCAAGAAGGTGTTTTGTGTGTGCATTTGTTTTTTGTTTTGTTTTGTTAGTAGGGGTTGCAATTCCTAGGGAATTAATCCTAAGGAATAGCTTCAAATAGGGCTGAAATGTTGTATCGCTGCAGCAGCATTTACAGGTGGAAAGTGCTCTTCTGCACCAAGCAGCACGGTTAGAAAGGGAGCCTTGCACTCGCGGCTTTCCGCAGTTGTTGTGGTGGTATTTTTGGCACTGTAGATTTCACATAGAAGCAACAGGTTTGCCACAGTTTCCCCTTTCCCTTAAGTGCAGCAGCTTTGTGATTCTTACAGCATTTCAGACAGGGGTGTAGCCACCGTGGCGCGGGGGAAGTTGCTGCCTTGTAAACAAAGTTCTTCTTCAAGGGGCTCCTTCCATTCTCACTTGCACGCCCTTCTCTTACCGGCATATATCAAGCTCACTAGGATAAAAAAAAAAACATGTGACGTTCACATGCCCCAACCTATATAAGGTACCTAAACCCAACACAGTTCCTTCCAACCCTAAGCAATTAGGAAGAAAATTCCATGCGGGGTCGGAAGGGTGGGTGCTTGTGAGAATGTTGGAGCCATCTTGAAGAACCTTGTTTACCTTCTGTTCTTCAAGTGGCTCCTCCCATTCTCACAATTGGGAGCGTACCAAGCCTAGAAAGAGGCGGTGTGGGGAAATTTCTAACGAAATGACACTCCATGCAGGTTGGATCTACAGCCTGGGAGGGGGGCAGCCTGCTCTGGGGGGTCCATTCAGCTGGGGGAGGGTTGGTTGTTCAGTGCTGTCTCTGTTAGAAAGATGGACAGATCCTCCCTCTTCCCTTTGTGATCACCCCATAGAGAGAACTGGGGGTGCAGAGCAGCTACATTGAGGCAGAGAGCCATCCCAGGAAAGGGGACAAGAGAATTCACAAAAGAGCAGGGATTCCCCCCCCCCCCGGCCCCCATCCCCTGGATAAGAATCACGAGCCAGGTGCACTAGTCTCTGTCTTGTTTAGAGTGCAGGGATCCCTGGCCGCAGTGAGTGAGCACCTGGCTTCTTCGAAGAACTTTGTTTACAAGGCAGCAACATTCGCTGCGAAGGAGGGGCCAGGCGGGGACTCTTTCCCCACACATTTAGCAGCGCTGCGGGGCTACAAATGAGCTGTTTAAAAAGGTGGTGCCCGTGGTGCAAGAGAGACTCCTTCAGGACTTGGGAGCAGGGCTCCCAGCTCCCGCAGATGCCTGGGGCCGGCCCTGATTGTTGTCATCCCCCTCCCAAGGCAGACCACGGGCACAAATGCACCCCCGGCCCACTGGCTACACCCCTGCAGTGGACTCTGAAGCAGGTAGTCAGAGTCACCCTAAGTTCATTCATTCAGTGATCTATTATTCAGCATCACGGTGCATCAGGGAATCATGCTCAGTGGCGGAAGGCGGCATAAAATCGCTTGTGTTCAAAAACTTCAAACATGCCGCAACTGCAGATGCTCACAGCAGGTAATGCGGAATCACGGAAATATCAAGGGGAAGTCGGTGGCAAGACACATTAAGTGCCGAGTTCTCGGAATGGAATGGTGGTTCGGAAACAGCTGCTGCCGCTTCAGCCCTAGCTTCAAATTAACTTCTGAATTCTGCTTCAAACAAATGGATTTTACTAGGTTGATTTTGATGAATCATTCAATTTGCTTGAATATTCAGGTCACTTCTAAATAAAAGCAATAAGAAACAAAATAGGTTTCATGTTTTCCAATGAAATATAATGAGCTAAATACTTTTTAGGACACAGAGCACAGTATGTACTTGACAGTTGGAACTCTGGGTCATTTACATTGGCCATTTTTAAACAGGATGCACTCACCGAAGTCCATGCATTCTCCACCCACCTGGGCACACATCTGAAGGTGATGCGGGAGCATCGAGGAAGTAATCTTTTCATACTACCACTTCAGAAAACTAGGGATGTGCATGCCATTTTTGTTATTTCAATAATGATAATTAAAATTGTTGTTTTCATTATTATTATTGCAAAACGAAAATGACATAATAATAATGAAAATAGAAATGAAAATGACACTTTGTTTTTGAAATAAAGGGGGGGAAACTGAAAAACATATTTCTGACTATACCTTTTTGTTTCTAATTAAATTGTGATGATATTTGGAGTGCTTGTACCCCCAATGGAGGGCATTGTATGTATAAATTTCTGAAACTATTTGATAATGGAAACAGTTTTTAGAAGCAATCAAATGTTGTGAATTTAAGAAAAGCTCCATAAACATTCATGGCTACAACATCTTTGTCTTCCATTCAATTTTCATGAAACCTATGAATAGCATATCCCTCCACAAGCTTAACAAACCTGCCAATTTTCAGAAAGATTAGATGAAGGGTCCTGATGGTATAAGACATTAACTTGATAATACATTTCTAGCTGTAATATTTGTATATTCCATCCTGTTTACAAGATATTTATCAGGAATGTATCACATACCTTTCTTGTCACCTCTGCCAAATTACAGGACACTTCTTTTTATAAAGGGACCCAATTTTATAAGCAATTGAAGTTGTCCCCTCAAAGACCTTTATTCAGATAAATAGCAGCACATGCAGTGCCAGTCAGAGGCAGACACCTGGCATGACTGGCGTAGAGAGGCTTCAGGAGAGAGGATGTGAAGCAACCCAACAGACTGAAAGACACTAACTGATCAATTACTGCATGCTTCTAGTTTTACAGGACCAATCAGGAGTGGCTTTGAGGCGGACACAGGAGGTGGCCCTCAGGCAGACATAGAAGGGACATAACTGGGACTTTGGGGATAGCATCCCAGAAATCAGGAGACATAGGTTATACATCCAGGCTGGCCAATTATCATCACAATGGCATCCTGCAGCACTGTGACAGAGGACAAAAGAGAATTTCTATTGGCTCTTTCCTAAACAGATGCTTCTAACTTCCCAGTAACAAGTGGGGGAGAGAAGTTGGGGTGGTCACAGCACAGAATGAGGATATTTTGTTGATATTTCTACTGGCCAATTGGCATCACAAACAGATCTTATACCACAGTGTCACATAAGAGAATCCCTGGCATAGGCTCCGTCTCTGCATATGCTGTGAAGGCTTAAACAATTGGGACCCTTAACATCACAGCTTTCTGATATTTTTCAAAGATGATTGTAAATGTGTGATATACAGCCCTGCCAAATTTCAATTATACTGGTTGGACTACAAAGAAGTTACACTCCGACATACATTTTTAAGTTAATTGCTTATACCACCAGGACCCTTTATCCAATCCTTCTGAAAGTTGGCAGAGAAAGTGAATATGGGAAGGGGTATAAACCAACCAAGTTTCATCTACATTAAATGTGAGGCAAAGAAGTTACACCTAAGAATATATATGAATTTCTTCAAAATAAATTAATTCAAGTGCTTCTAAAATTGGATTCCTTTATCCAATCTTTTTGGAATTTGGTGTACATAATGCCTTCCATTGGAGGTATAATCATGCCAGGTTTCAGCCAAATATAGTGACAAACAGAAAGTCTACAGCCATAAAAGTGTTTTCCATTGAAAACAATGGAAAATGAAAACAAAAGCAAAAACGAAAACAACAATTTGATATCTATGGAAAAAAAAAAACAGATTTAAATATAAAAAATGAAAAAATGAAAACAAAAAGGTCTTGTAATTCAGGTGGGAGTTGCAACGGATGCCGCTGCTAGCATTTGGTCAGAGGCAATCCTGACTCAGCACGAGCTACTGAACAGCCCAGGTGTCTGGAGGGATGGGGAGTGTGTTGCCAGCACCAGCCATATAGCTATGGGCAGTTAGGAACACCTAGATTCACCTGGACTAAAGGTAGCGAGACCGGCGAGTTGGATTGAGGCGGGTCTATAAGAGGATGACGCTGCCTATGGTCCCTGGAGAAGGTTGTGGCATTCAGGTGGGAGTTGCAATGGATGCCGCTGCTAGCATTGGGCCAGAGGCAAGCCTGACTCAGCACGAGCTGGTGAACAGCCCAGGTGTCTGGAGGACGGGGAGTGTGTTGCCAGTGCTAGCCATATAGCTATGGGCGGTTAAGAACACCTGAGTTCGCCTGGACTAAAGGCAGAGAGACCGACAAGTTGGATTGGGGCGAGTCTATAAGAGACTGACGCTGCTTACGGCCCCTGGAGAAGGTCATGGCATTCAGGTGGAGGTTGCAATGGATGCTGCTGCTAGTGTTTGGCCAGAGGCAATCCCAACTCAGCACAATCTGATGAACAGCCCAGGTGTCTGGAGGGACGGGGAGTGTGTTGCCAACACTAGCCATATAGCTATGGGTGGTTAGGAACACCTGAGTTCACCTGGACTAAAGGCAGCAAGACCAGTGAGCTGGATTGGGGTGGGTCTATAAGAGGCTCACGCTGCCTACGGCCATGCCGTAGGTACTCACCCGGGCGACACGCCCAAGTGCAGTGCGTGCAAGGGCATGCCCTTGTGCGTGCGGCCTTAGGCACTGGGCAAGGGTTCCAGCTGGGTCCAGCCGTATGTGGATTACTGGTGTTAGCCAATCTACTGGCTGATTTGAAGGTTCGTCTCCAGGTATTGAGGTTCGCTAGCTTCTTGAAACACAATGGGTGAGAAGCGCCAAAGGGGGACTGAATCTCCAATCAGTCTATTGGACTCTCCTATGAACAAATGTCCCAAACTGGAGGCGGTGGTGCAGGTTCGCCAATCACCTGTACCATTATCCAACAGATTCCTTCCCTTATGCAATTTAAGCAGGGAGGAGGACAATCCAGAAATTGTAGTCCAGGATGCACCTGAGAAGGAACACCTTTGTAGACTTTCCTCTAAGGACTATCCTTGTGATATCAATCTGGGGGAAACTTTAAAGTCCCAATGCCAATTAATTGCTAAAACTCTGGCCTTATTGTTTGCTAGTGTCTCAGACTTGGCGAAATCCTTATTGTGGGTTAGACAACAATTAACGGAAGTTTCATCCAAGATTGATCTTTTCCAAGAGAGTAGAGCACCAGAGAAAACAACCGAAGCTAAGGCAATTTTAATGCAAAGATTGCTTCACATGCAGTCTGACCAATAAAGATTAATCAGATGGCAGATTTGCACAGAGGAAAGAAAGGGGGGTTTCTGAGGAAAATTAATAGCTCGGCAATATGGGTCAAAATACGGCCGCTAGAAAATGGTAGGTTGCCCAGTTGGGGGAACCCTAGGGCAGTGGCTAGCAATCTGACTCACTTACTACGCACAAAAGTAGATGCCTCGGATATCCTTCGAGTAGAAATATTGAGGCAATCTGGGTTTTGTATCTGTGCAAGGTTGTTTTTTAAATCACAGCTAATGACCAGGAAAGTGTTCAAGGCCAGGAAATTTTTGATTACTAGAGGGATCTCCATCGATAGAGTGTTCTTTGATAGAGGGATCTTCACCATAGTAGTGAAGAGAGAGATCACGGGCATGATGAAATATTACCTTTGATCCAATTATCATCCCTAATAGGGAAACTATTGGTCCAAGGGCTTTTTTTAGCAATGGGCTCAATGTAAGGTCTACCTTGGATGTGATGGGGGACAGTGTGGATACAAATGTTGAGTTACATCCTGTTAGTCTGGTACAGGGGCAGCAGGAATTAGGCACACCAGTAAAAGCTATGGAGGTACAGAAAAGGAGTGCTGACAATGCAGTGGTTATGGAAGGCGGGGAGACTAGTCCTAATAGTTTTTTGCTGAGGAGACAGGAGATGGATAAAGGGAGGTTGGGTAACCAGAAAGAGTTGGGGAAGGTGACCGGAACCATAAAGTCCTTCCTAGATACGGGTTTTTGTGAAAAAGGGGGGAGTTCACCCCTATTTCCCTTTGATAAATTATCATCAATAGAGCAAGATTTATTAATTCAGAAGCTAGATAAGATTAGGATCAGTCTGCAACAGTCTACCTTAACCTATCAAAGTAAGAGCTTGAAATCCCATGGTCCATATTACCATCCAGTGCCTGATTTGGAGGCTCAAATTGCTGCACGCTATTTGGAGCATGATTAATTGGGCTCACCAACTAAACCTGCTGGAAACCAGCAGAATGCAGAAATTCTACCATTGGATTATTTAGCCGGGGTAGAGATGCAAGTGGTAGGACCAAAGGTCCTGATATGTGGGGGTGGGGTATTTGGGAAGGTGCAATCTACTGATTCCCATTTAGCTCAAATCCATGAGCAACCAAAATGACATAGTGCCAGCCCAAAGGAAATGGGTGGATCTCAGCTGGGGCCTTAATATGGAAAGGGTCTATCCCTCAAAACCTTGGACTATCACGGGTTACAAAGGGAAGTTACATCACTCAGAGTTGCTTGATTTTCTATCTATGTTCGATGTATGCTTTTTACAAGAAACATGGCTGGGTAAAGAGGAAGTGCTTGAGGTTCATGGATTTAGGGTCTCTTCCATTCCAGGTTGTAGTAATAAAAGTAAGGGCCGTGTGTCCAGGGGGTTCTCAATTTTGATTTCAGAAGAGTTCGCTAATATGGCCCACATCTTAAGAGCGGACAGACAGGAGCTTCAATTGATGATATGGGAACCTGCAGAGGGGAATCGGATTCTTCTATTAAATATTTATATACCTCCCAGTTCATCAAAGTATTATAGGGCAGATATTTGGCAGGTTTTGGATGAACTGTTTGGGCAATTGGAGAGGCAGTTTCCGAGGGCAGTGTTATTAGCGGCAGGTGATTGGAACACCAGAATGGGCACAGAGGGCATACAATGTGTCAGTCCCAGTGCCAACACCCCATTTGGGATCCCAGATAGGAAATGTAAAGACAAGGTTGAGAACGAGGTGGGGAAGCTTATGCAGGACCTTCTACTATCTGGAGGGTTGGTGGTATTGAATGGGAGAGGGGATGATCGAAAGGGGGAATTTACTTTTGTTAGTCGTATGGGAAGGAGTGTTATAGACTACATGGTCATTTCACACCAATGGAATCTCTATGACTCTTTCTGGATTTTTGCATGCCCAGAAAGTGACCACTTGGTTATGAGTGTTACACTTAGATTACTGGGTGATCCCAAATTTTATTATCTTCAGGTGAGGGGAGAGCCATTATAAGGAGAACCCGTGTCAAATGGACAACACATCAGCTAGTTGCCACCCTAGACCTGTTATGGTCTCAGCAATTTCTTACCCTTTGAGAAGGTTTAATTAGGGGTAGGGAAATAGATATAGACTATTTGCATATGCATAGAGACCTTGATACCATAGTAACTTCATTGGGAGTGGGGGTTTTATTAAGGGAAACCAGAGCTAAGTCACCTCAACCCAAATTATGGTTCAACAAAGAACGTAAATTTGCTAAACAAAAGCTTGTTCGTGCTAAGAATTATTGGGTGCGAAGTGCTGCTGATAGGGAGGCATGGGCTTCTTTTCTGTCAGAAAGAAGTAGCTATAAGAAATTAATTCAAACCTGAAAATTACAGGATGCATCTTTGACTTGGGCTAGTTTAGAAGTGGCAGTTGCCATGAAAGATTCTGGTCAATTTTGGAAGATAGTGAACGGTAGGGTGAAATTGTCAACATCTTATTGAGTACTCCCGATAAGCGAAAAAACGTGGATATCCTTTTTTGAGGGCCTCTATAACTCACAAGAGGTCAACACCGGATTAGGGGAAGGCAGTACCTCTATGTCTTTGGCCCAACCTTTCAATAATTCTGATTTCGATCCTCATGTTAGTGAGAGTGAGGTAGTTGAGGCTATAGTTTTATTGAGGCGCAATAAAGCCCCGGGATTTGATTATATGATTGCTGAGGCACTCCAGGTTTGCCCTGAGTGGTGGGGCCCACTATTGACTAATTATTTTTCTTTGCTTAATAAAACTAAGATGGTCCCAAGGGAATGGGGTTTAAGTATTCTGATCCCTTTATTTTAAAAGGGTTGCATAAGCGACCATGCATGTAATAGACCTATAAGTTTGTTGCCGATTATAGGGAAGGTATATGCCAAAATTCTACTGGGTCACTTAGAGAGTTGGGCTTATGGCCAGGATTTGATCCCTGATGAACAAAATGGGTTTCGTAGGAATAGGTCCGTAATGGACAACTGTTTTATTCTCTCCCACATCATAATCAAGTATACCAAGATTAGGTCTGGGAACCTCTTTCTTGCCTTCATAGATTTGAGGAAGGCCTTTGACTCAATTCCTAGGGCCCTACTATGGGAAAAATTACATCGGCTCAGAATCAGTTGAGATCTCTTAGATCTTTTAGTCCAGATCCACACCGGGAATGCCACTAGAATTAGGATGGGGATAAGGGGGCCCTTGTAAAAACCGTACCGGTCTCAAAAGGGGTGTGTTTTAGCCCCCATTATTTAACCTCTTGCTGAGCGATCTTATTACTTGGCTAAAAAAACCTAATAGCCATCTTCCGATAGTGAGGGGCCGGGAGGTACCAACATTAATGTATGCCGATGACATTATGCTTTTGTCTCAAACAAGAGGGGGGCTGCAAAACCCTCTGCGAAACCTGATGGATTTCTGCGCCCTGAACAAATTAGATATTAATTTTGATAAATCTCAGGTCATGGTCTTGGGGTCTAGAAGGAAAAAATATAATTGGAAGATAAATGGTAGGATCTTTATGCAAACGGACTCCTATGGGTATCTGGGCATCACCTGTAGCAGCAATGGAATATGGACCAGACACTGGAAACAAATAGCATTATAAGCCTCTGCAGTGGCCAGAGGGATATTAAATCTGGTATCCAGAGTTCCACTGATTAGAACGTCCCATGTTTTGAAATTTTTTAGGGGCAAGGTCCTATCTAGTCTATCCTATGGGACTACAGTAATCCCAGCTATTAATTATACAGAATTGGAGGTTGTACAAAATAGGTTTCTATGGAGCCTGCTGATGGTACCGCAGGGCACACCAGGTGCGGTGATAAGAGCAGAAACAGGCACTCTCCCGGTGACATGTATATGTAGGCGTTCATCCCTCTGTTATTGGTTAAAAATATGTACCCAGAGTGGTTCTATTTTGGCGAGGCATTGTCTGACTGAAGAACTGTCCAATGAGGGGATGAGGCAGTACCCATGGCTCTCTGGGATAGCTACTCACTTAAGGGCTATGGGGTTGTCCTTCTCCTGTTTTGGGTGGAAAGATATAACTCAACAAAGGAGTTGAATCATTTCAAGAACAGCCGACATAGCCGGTCAAGAGGATTTAGCGGGAGCAGCCTCTTGGAAGGCTGCCCCAGGGTACACTTCATTGAAAGAAGTTTATAAATTTGAGGATTATTTAGATGAGATCAGAAACTCGAGCTTACGCAGATGCTTTATGCTGCTACATTTTCAGTTGTTTCATTCTGCCGTTACTTTGGGTCGCTTTAAGAGTTTGCCGCGCTCGCATCGTACCTGTCCATGCAATGACAAAGACATAGAAGATCTCTCGCATGTCCTATTTGATTGTATATTTTATAGAGATATAAGGGAGATGTGGATTGCGCCACTTGTGAAGGGGAAGGGTTTTATGATTCCCATCCAAAGGATTAAAAAACTGCTATCCACCCAATCGGCAATGGAAATGAGGTGAACCTTTGCCCTGTTGGCTACGAAAATACAGGTGGAATTGGTGGATGGTTGATCACTGATAGGGTGGTAGGGGGAGGGAAGGTAGGTGGCCTGTCTGATATCAGGCCACAATATGTTGATACAGGTGTAAGGATATTAAATTTAAACAAGCAGCTTACAGTTGATTTAGATTAGATTAGAAATTCATGCACTTTTATTTGTTTGGGACATTTTATAGTGGGATTCTTTTGTTTTACATGTTTTTAAAATTATTTTATTATTGTTACTGTAATAGTGTTTTTTTCTTACTAAAATTTTTCTGTTGTTTTATTATGTCTGTTATGATTATTGATATTGTTTTTGACCATGACGAAAGCCAGAGTCTTAATAAATAAATATTCATTCATTCAATATAAAAAATGAAAAAATGAAAACAAAAATGACGCGGGCCCCTGGTGCACACCTCTACAGAAAACAAAATAGTCCGCTAAACTGGGCAACCTGCTGCAAGGTTAACCAGTTTTGGCCATCAGAAAATGATAATTGTAATAGAATTAACTGAGGTGCTTTTTTACCTCTAATACCGATAATGGCAAACAACATCTAGCCAATGTGCTCTTGGCCTCTGCATGTGTAAAAAGAAGGTTACAGGCTCCATTTGATTTAGTTAGTGACCCTGGGTCTGTAATGGATACACCCTCACATTGCCAGAGATATTCTCCTTGTCCATCATCTTCCATTGCTGTAGAAAGCCTTTCCCTGTTCAGCAAAGTTAGCTGAGATTCTTGAGCTGAAAAGGTTGGGTTGTGTTGGGCTTTTTTTTTGTCCAACAAAAAATGTTTTTTCGATCAATAGAGAACGTTTAAAAAAAAAAAAATTGTATCATTTGAAATTTTTAATACTTAAACAAAATTATTTGAAAAGGTTTTTGAAAACACACCTGGAAATGAAAACAAAAAGGAAAACGTTCAGTTTCATGTTTTTGTTTTTGAATTTAGGGGGGAAATAGGGGGAAAGTGAGAACATTTTCAAATGATTTTTTTTCTTTTTTCTTCCTTTTTTGGGCATATTATTATTATTATTATTATTATTATTATAAACATTTATATAGCACCAGTAATGTGACCTGGTGCTGTACAGAACATAGAAATAGACCGGTCCCTGGAAAACAGCTCCCCTTTTTTTGAACAGCTTGGGTATTTAGGTTATTTCTCACATACACAAGCCACAAAGCAAACTGATTCCTTCCAGTGCCTTAAATACAAACCAGAATCCTGTAATGAAGTGAAGGCCACTATAGAGCAGACTTTACATTTACTATAAACTGCAGCATGGGATAAGGTTGTCCTATTTATTTAGCTTTTGCTGCGCTTAGGGTAATTGTTAATGCTAGGTGAACTGGAAAAAGTGACAAATGATTTTTGTGAGGAGCTACATTGCACAAGCAAGAGAAATGAAGGGAAATGTGGGGCTTTTTCACAACACTAGCAATTTCACAGAGTTAGCTGAAAATTTGCTACTAAAAACATTTTTTTTTAAACACAAAAAACCTGAAAATTGGTATTTTTATGGAAATTGGAATTTCCACTGGAAGTATTAATTTGTAATGGTGTTTTCACTTTTTTTGTTGAATAATCTTTTAAAAACGGACTTATGTCAGTTTAAAAATGGACGTACATTTTTGCAGGAAACGTATTCCTTTTCAAATTTAATGTATTCTCAAGCAAGGAAGAAGCCAGGCTTTCTGCATTTATTTCATCAACTTGTGTTGAAATTTTGGCGTAGAAAAAACAATTCATAAAAATGTAACAATCCGCTGCCTCCCCAGTGCCGTTGACCAAGGAGCCAGTCTGGTGAGGTTGCAGTTCATCTGCATACTCTCCCAGCTGCCTCAGTGGTCATTGCCTGAGGACGCCACGACCTTCCTGAGGTTAGCCTCTCTGCCTCCCCCAGCGCCATTGACTAGAGAGCCAAAAGGTGCGCACCATAAGAATATTTCACACTCCTGCAAGATCCATCCACAACTGCACGATCCATCCCACCTCCCCCCCCAATATAACCGAGCCACCAAGATGCCTGTCACTCCCTCTCTTCCCTCTCCTCCTTCCCTCTCACTTGCTCCTCCCTCTGCTTCTCTCCCCTCTGCGCCTGCCTCCAACTACTTCTTTCCCATCTCCTCCTGTCTCCCACTAAGCCTGTCATCTGTCTCCAATGTCCCCACACCTCCTCTTCCCCACATTACCTCTTTCCCCCTGCCCCTCTACCCCATTGACCATCTCCCGCTGGTCCCATTGCCCCCTTCCCCTAATCTGATCCTCATTCCCTGTCTCCCCCCGATCGACTCCCATTCTCCAGTTCCCTCTGGTGCTATCGCCTCTCTGTTAATAAAGCCCCCTATATCCATGATCTTTTCTTCTCTCACTTCCTTCACTGTCTCACCCATACTGAAACCTGGATCTCCCCCACTGACTCTATCACCCCTGCCACCCTCTCCTACGGAGGCCTCTCCTTCTCCCACCAGCCCAAAGGCTGGTGGTGGTGGTGGTGGTGTAGGCCTCCTCCTCACCTCTTCCTGCCAGTTTCAACCCCTACCCCCTCTCTCCTTCCCCTCCTTTGAGGCTCACTCCATAAGCCTCTACTCCCCTCTCCACTTCCATGTTGCTGTCATCTACCCCTCCCCCCCCCAGCTCCCTCTCCTCCTTTCTCTCCAAGTTTGAGTCCTGGATCACCTTATTCTTCTCTGATGACATCCCCACACTCATCCTTGGCAACTTCAGTATTCATGTTGATGCACCCTCTCAGCCTTGCATCACTTGCTTCCTCTCCTTAGCCTCCTCCTTTAATCTTCACCTCTGGACTAGCTCCCCCACCCACTGATGATCACTCTCTTGTTCTCGTGTTCTCTAGGAACTGTTCTGTCTCCGATCTCTCCTTCAAGCCCCATCCTATATCTGACCACTTCCTTGTCTCCTTCAGCCTCTCCCACTGCTCCCTCTCCTCTTCCCCATCTCTCCATCCCTTCTGCCGGCCATTGTTCCCCAGGACTTTGCCTCCTCCCTCTCTCCTCTTCTCCCCTCAGTCTTCTCCTCCTCCTCCCATGATTCTGCCATCTCCACTTTCAACTCCTCTCTTGTCTCCACTCCCGACTCCTTTGCCCCCCTCTCCTCCCACCCAGCCCGCTCCCGTAACTCTCCTCCTTGGCTCACCCCCACCATTCGCCATCTCAGCTCCTGCACCCGGGCTGCTGAATGCCTCTGGTGCAAATCCCACTACCACTCTGACTTCCTTCACTTCAAATTCTGCCTTTCATTGCTCAGTTCTGCTATCTCCCTCGCTAGACAGCAGTACTATGCCTCCCACACTGTGTCCTGCTCCCGGGACCCTTGCCGCCTCTTTTCCACCTTTGACTCCCTTCTCAACCCCACCCACCCACTGTTCTCCTCCTCCTTCTTCTCTCTCCACTCAGGATCTTGCTCTCTTTTTCACCTCTAAGATCCGCCTGGAAATTGCAGCCAAGCAAGTCCTCTTCCCCTACTATTCCCCCTCCTCCCTCCCCCACCTCTCTCCTGTCCTCCTTCCCTCCTGCCTCCCTTGAGGAAATCTCCTCCCTGCTCTCCTCCTGCAACCCCTCCACTTGCCCCCTGGATCCCATTCCTTCCCACCTGCTGACTTCCATTGTTTCTACCATCACCCCGCACCTCCTGCACATCATCAACCTCTGCCTCTCTACTGGCCCCTTCCCCTCTGCATTTAAACACACCACTGTCTCCCCCATCCTCAAAAAGTCCACTCTGGATCCCTCTGAACCCTCTAATTACTATCCTGTCTCGCTCCTCCCTTTTGCTTCCAAGCTCCTTGAACACGTTTTCTACTCCCATTGCCTTGACCTCCTCTCCGCCAACTCCTCCCTTGACCCCCTCCAATCTGGCTTCCACCCCCTTCACTCCACTGAAATCACTCTGGCTAATATCACCAACGATCTTCTTGTGGCTAAATCCAACTGCCTTTATTATTGTTCTCCTTGATCTCTCTTCTGCCTTCGACACTGTTGACCACTCACTCCTGCTTGAATCGCCTCACTCCCTTGGATTCTGGGACTGTCCTCGACTGGTTCCCTTCCTACCTTTCTGACCGCTCCTTCAATGTATCTCTTCCGAACTCCTCACCCTCCTCCTCCCTACCCTTCTCGGTCGGGGTTCCCCAAGGCTCTGTCCTTGGCCCTCTCCTCTTCTCTATCTACACCCTATCCCTAGGCAAACTCATTGCCTCCCACGGTTTCCAATACCACTTGTACGCTGATGACACTCAACTCTATCTCTCCACTCCTTCCCTCTCCCCCTCTGTCCAAACTTGTCTCACCAACCGTCTCTCTGATATCTCCGCCTGGATGTCTCAACGCCAACTCAAACTGAACATGGTGAAAACTGAACTCCTTATCTTTCCTCCCCATCCTTCCTCTCCCTCTTCCCTGTCAATTGCCATTGATGGGGTTTCCATCTTCCATGTCCCCCAAGCCCGTAGCTTGGACTTCATCTTTGACTCGCACGTTACCTTCAAACCCTACATTGACTCCATTGCCAAATCTTGCCGTTTCTCCCTCCCCTCCACAACATCACCAAGATTCGCCCTTTTCTGTCTCTCTCCTCTGCCAAAACTCTCATTCATGCCCTAGTCATCTCATGCCTTGACTATTGTAACTTTCTCCTCGCTGGCCTTCCTCGCTCTCACCTATCTTCCCTCATCTCTGTTCAAAACTCTTCTGCCAGGATCATCCACCTAGCCTGTCGCTTCGGCCATATGCAGCCTCTCCTCTCCTCTCTCCACTGGCTCCCTCTTCCTGAGTGTATTCTGTACAAGCCCCTTGTCTTCACTTGCAATCTCTTCACCTGGAGCATAAACCTCTGGGAGCAGTCGGGAAGGAGGTGCTTGTTAGAATCAGTGATATAGAGAGACAGTCAGAGATTGGTAAAATAAGAGCTTCTTCACATATAACTGACTATCTCGCCTGGCTGCCTGCTCCGGGACAAATGGCTAAATATTTGTGGGCCCCTATTTCTGTAAAGGATAAACAACTTATCTTCCGGGCCAAGGTGAATGGTTTCCCCTCTCAGGTCCTGGAGGGGCGATTTTGTGCCAGTCCCTTTCCCAAATGTTTATGCCCCTTTGACCATATTACTGCAGAAACAGTTACACATATAATATTTCAATGCCATCTTTATGACAAAGTCAGAGAGGAATTATTAACTCTCCTCCTGGAGATTTTCCCAAGTAGATCTGAGGAGGCTCTTTTGGAGTTCCTCTTTAACAGCTCTGATATCCATGTTATTCAAATTATGACATCTTTTTTTCTTCAGTTTTTTTACTGTAGGAAATTTTTTCTGGGGTTTCAGTCAGCAGCTCCACCCCAGAAGCATGTAAAGATAATGGAGTCTGCGGTCATCTTCTCAAGTGACCTATGTAGGTCTGTCCTGTTGATATTAGGTGTGGGCATTCAAGTTTTAAGGTTATATCATGTTTTCTTTTTGTCCCTCCTTTGATATTTTATGTATTCTTCCCCGCTGGATGCAGGTTGTGTTGTATTGTTTTGATGCTATGGTCTTTGACTATGTAATAAATGATGATGGAGCTCTTCACAACCTCGTCCCCCCCTACTCTCTGCCCTGATCTCCCTCCGAACCCGTTTGAGCAATCTGCTCCTTTTCTATCCCCTCCCTCACCATCCCACCCCTCCTCAGACTCCCCAAATGCCTTCGTCCCTTCTCTCTTGCTGCCCCGCACACCTGGAATTCCCTCCATGCCCTCGTCTGCCTTGCCCCCACACCTTCAAGTCCCTCCTCAAAACCCACCTTTTCTGCTCCACCCTTCCTAACTCCTGCTAATCATCCCCACCCAGGATTTGTTGCGTAGTAATAACTGATTCGCAATCAGTAAGGACAAATGCAGTGGAAAGTTTAAAAATAGAACTTTACTTAAGCTTTCTCAGGCACAGATCCTTAGTTACATCTAACTAGTAGTAAGACAAAATGGAGACTGAGACAATGAGAGAGAAGGGAAGAAGGAGTGGTTACACAAAGGAATTCAACTGAAAAACCCCATCTCCCTTCCGTGTACACATAAACTTAGCAGCGCCATCTGGTGGCTCTATAGCCAATTATTGTTCTTAATACAGCAGGCATTAACTTGTGGATGTTGCATATACCAACACCCCGTCTCAACAGACAGAAGTTAACCTACAATGCGCATTTTACTTAGTAGCTTTCAGTGGCACTCTCCTGCTAAAGGTTTTGTCAGGGTATCTGCAACCATGTATTCTGTAGCTGCCTTTGTCCATTTGTTGTGTTCCCCTTCTGACATTTTTAAGTCCTCTTCCCATGTTGATGGCTCAGACAGTCTGTTGGTTCTTGCTTTGTAGGACAGGCAGGTGGGTGGTTTGCCTTTATTTTCCCTGGTAGAACTTCTGGTTTCAACATCTGCAGGTGATTGGGTTTGTTCCTGCATCTCAGTTGAGCTTGTACTGATTTCAACAGTTTGTTCCTTGGTTGCACTCAAGCGATACAGGTGTCCATCTGCATAGCCTCTGGCTAGGGCCCTTGTCTCCTTTTGGCTTGTGCATTCATTACCCTGGAACTTGATGGTGAGCCTTTTCTCTGTTAGGCGTTTAACGGATAGGAGTCCTCTCTCTAAGTCAGGTACATACAGCACATCCTTTACTGGTATTACTAGTGTGCCTCCATGTGGCTTGTTGCGACTTATAATTCCTTCACCAATACCTTCTACGGTGATGCTGCTTCCATCGGCGAGGTATATCTCTTTGTTGATTGGATCCAGTACCGTGAAAAAGCTCTTGTCGCTGGTCATGTGACTCATGGCTCCAGAGTCGGCCCACCAGTCCTGTAATGAGTTGGTCTGTGTTGCTCTAAAGCATCCTCTCCACTGTTCTGTGGTTCTGTCACTGGTTGTAACCTTGGCCCTTTGCATAGGCACTTGTGGAGTTCACTTTTGTTGTTCTGTCTTCCATATGAAGCAGTTTTTCTTTAGGTGTCCTTCTTTCTTGCACTGAAAACATGCCCTTGTTTCCTTCTTGTGCAATCTATTGTCTGCAGTTCTCAGGGCAGTTTCCTTATCCTGTCCCTGATTGTCTTGCATGATTTCTTTCCTGTGCTGGAATTCATTCCAGTGTTAGATCTGCCTCAGACTTTGTCTCTAAGGTGTTTATGAGGGCACTGTATGATTCAGGTAGGCTGCAGAGAAGTAAGGCCGCCACGTGGTTGTCTTTTATCTCTTCACCAATGCCTCGCAGTTGTGCTACCACTTCCAGCATTGAATTTATGTGAGCCTGCATCTCCTTCCCTTTACCAAGTCTCATCTGGTACAGTTTCCTTAGGAGAAACAGCTTACTGTTCAAGCTGGTCCTTTCATGCAGCTTCTGCAGTGCATTCCACATGCCCTTTGCTGTAGCCTCACCTTTTATGTGGATTATCTGGTCATCTTCTACTAGCAGGCTTATGGTTGCCTTTGCCTGTCTGTTCTTCCTGTCCCACACCTTAGGGTTTGCTGCAGGTCTGTCTGTGGTGATCACCTCCTATTAGTCATTTTTGGATAGGAGCATTTCTATTTTGAATTTCCACAACTGGTAGTTTGTGTTATTCAGCTTTCAGACTGAAAGCTTTAATTCAGAGCTGCTGGCCATGCTTGCTTCCCTCCCCTCAGATTGGGATTCTGGTTTTTCTGCTCACTTACAGTTAGTAGGCCTCCTCTGGGAGTTTCCTTTGGGCCTCTTTTCCTTTCAGCTCACTTGCTGGGCCCATAACCTGTTGCAGAGTAATAACTAATTTGCAATCAGAAAGAACAAATGCAGCTGAAGGTTTAAAAACAGAACTTTACTTAAGCTTTCTCGGGCACAGATCCTTAGTTGCATATAACGAGTATTAAGACAAAATGGAGACTGAGACAAAGAGAGAGAAGGGAAGAAGGAGGAATTCAACTGTAAAACCCCATCTCCCTTCTACGTACACATAAACTTAGCAGCGTCATCTGGTGGCTATATAGTCAATTACTGTTCTTAATACAGCAGGCATTAACTTGTGGATGTTGCATATACCAACAGGATTATCCCCCACCTGTTATCTGTATACTCCCCATGTACTGTAACCAAGCCAAGAACATGTACCTGAGTTCTCGCATCCTCTTGAAAGTCGCATCCTTTGTCTCTCCCTCTGTTCCCCCTTCCCTGTCTCCCCTCCCCCTGTCTTTAGATTGTAAGCTCTTGGGCAGGGACCGTGTCTATCTTGTTTTCTGTACATTGCTGGTGCTATACAAATGCTAATAATAATAATAATTAATAATGTATTGGAGTCAGTTAGACCTCTTCATGTTTCAGTGGACAAACCTGTATATTAATTACTTAAAATTTGTCAATTTGCTTTCCAACGGAGGTGCAGAAACTTGCGCAATTGCCACCGTGGCCCAGAATGCACTAACCCCCTTTTAGCATGCAAGCACACCCATCCTTGTAAAGGCTACATTGGGGACCCGGTCATGCACAAGTGTTCTTGCAAGCTAAAAGGGGATTTGTGCATTCTGATGGACACTTATCCCTGCAGTTATAGAGCTGCAGTAGCAACTGCGCAAGTTCCTGCCCCTCCCATGTAACATTGTAAAGCAGCCTGAATATATTCAGAGAATATGCATACACACACACACAAACATTTTAACAGTTTAAGTCTGTATATATACGCATGTTTTAACAAATATGGTAGAAGTTAAATTCGTACAATAAAGATAATTTTGAATGCATTCCCTGTGTTTTCTTTGTTTATTTTGTTTTTTAAATGATTTGGGATCACTTAGAACCCAATGCAAAAGTAATGCATATTTTTTTTAGACAAACCTAGGGTAGCATTTTTCATCTGAATGGAAACCAAAAAAGTTATTTAGTCAAAAACTTTCAGCAAAAATCAAAATGATAGCTTGACTATTTGAAACAGCTGTTAATTCAGAAAACTGGGGGAGGGGGGCAGATAGGTTTGGGGTTTGTTGCTTCTCAGCAGAACACAACAATTTCAATTAAAATGAGCATGGGCAGGGGGAGAATAAATTTCATTCCATTCTTTTCATGAGGAGAAAAAAATCCTGACTCACTCTACCTCACCTCACCTCCTGAGGTCTGCTCTCCAAGACCCCTTTAATGTAATGACACTGGGTGTTTTTACACACACATTTCTCCTGCATGTTTGCTGTTACATCTTGAACTTCCTGTGTGTCTAAATCACTCACCCAGATCTTAAGCAACTTAAACATCTGGTTCTTTGAACTTCTGCGCAGAACTTCTCCCAAAACTTTGTGTGTAAAAAGTTCTCCTGGTAAACTGCTTTGCTCCAGGCAACTGTGATCACTTGGTTTCCATGGCAGCCCCTCATGTCTACAGCTGTGGTTACTTTAGGCTGCCTCAGGGCAGTGTTTTGTATGAAGAATGCATCCAGGAACTGCCTCAGAGCAGTGTGTGTGTGAAGAATGCATCTAGAACTTACTTGTGGACTTGTAAGCCCAGAAGATTGAAAGACCAGCACTTTAAGGTGTGTGCAAAAATTCCCAATGAAATGACTCATCAGTCTAAACCTGCTCTTGGTTGAGTCTCAGTGGAATGTTCTATTATCACCAAAGTTTTCCCTAGTGAAATTCCAGCAGAATGCTCCATTCTTAATGAAACCTCCTCTAGTCCAGTCCCTTTAGAGTGGGCTGTTTCCAAATAACCTCTTCTGTTTTATGTGGGCACCATGGGGGGACTGGGGAGCAACCGTCTTTGCAGAATGTTCAGCAAGTGAAGCAATCTGATTGGCCAACTGGATGCCTTGGTGCTGGGAACATTCCAGCAGGTACTGATCTTTAATTCTAATAACAAGGAAGGTGCCAGAGTTTCCGCTGCATCCCATTAATTCCTCCTTTTATATGATCCACATTGCATCCATGTGACTGTTCAGAGGAGCAGGCTTCTACCAAGGGTGTTTTCCAAGCCAGAGTCAACCTCCCCTCTCTGTTCATGCCCCAGTTGGTGTTAAATATCCCCATTTGCTCTTGAGAAGCCTCTTGAGGACTTAGGAGCTAAGCCCACAAATGAAAGTTGCACATGTTCCTCTTTGCCAGACAGCAGATGCTCTCGACCTTTGCGCCAACTCCATAATGACGTCTCATTTGATCTGTTCTAAAATCACCAAAGTCACTTGCCCCTTCGGGGAGGTGTTTCGGTGATAAATCAGTCCTAGTTTCAGATTCAGAATTTTCAGTGCTCTTGCCTGTTTGCACTTCTAGAGCATCCCCCTACACTCGTGTGCGTGCACACGCATAAGCATTCCTCCTTGGCTTTCTCCAGGTCCCGTTCCCATGGGTCCCTGATATGCCAAGAGACCTTGTGGGGGCAAAGGGCAGACGACATGTTGAAAAGAAACAATTTGGGGCAATTATATTTCATAATGATTTGTTTCTTCCATTTCCCTTTCGCCCCCACTCCCTCCACCCCCCTCTACCTCCCTCACTGGCTTCCGTAGCAGGGACTGCTGTTCCTTTAAGGAACTAACTAGGTCATTGTCAGGCTAATCATTCCCACTGTACTAAACAATCTGATATGATTGGTGGTGATGAGGTCAATTTCACATTGCTTTGTTCATGCAGCGAGCTTGTCAGAAACGATCATTTCCGAGAGAGAAGGCAATAATCTCAGGCACAAGTAGCTGCATCGGCTCCACTCACATACTGCAGCCTGCAGCCTCTTTTTGTCCAAAAATAAAAGTTGCCCTAAGTTATCCAGACATTGGCGGCAAGAGTAATGGACTTGGATTAGCACAGGTTTGCCATTCCCCTTCTCAATCTCTCTAATGTATTTGTTAGCGAAGGCAGCAATTCTGCCTTCCAGGACAGCGTGCATATTGCGGCTGCATTGAGAATCTGTTGTTAGGAGCATTATCATTAATAGAGTTGGTCACAAGCGTCCAGACCTATGCACTTTGATTGGAGGAGGGTAAGCGTTTGTTTTATTAAAACCACAAGGTAGCTTTGGTAAACTAGGCCCATTGTTTATTTCCTCGGCTGGTGGCATCGCCTGATCCCATGCCATTCAACATGACTCCTTGCTTACAAGGAAAAGAAAAAAAACATGGATTTCTATCTATGGGCTTTATCCTCAGCACGGCTGAACTGTCTCAACTCCATCTGACCCCACTGAAAACTACAGGCACTCTATATTACAGGAGATTCTCAGAACCTCGTAGAATTGGGCCCACTGGGAGCAAAAGCTACCAAACTGTCCTGATTCTTATTACAGCAAACTATTTATTCATCTGATTTGAGCTGCTTTGTTCCTTGTTCTTAATGATCTGACTTAATGAACATATTCGTGTCAGTGGATTTTTAATGCAAACTGTTCCAGAGAGCGATCCTTGTAATAAACAGTATTTGGAATTTAACCTACACGATTGGTCACCTAGGTCATATGGCGTGGTTTCTCTGCTCCTTGATTGGTTAACATAACCTTTATAAATAGAACAAGTGCCCATTCATTAGGGACTTGTGTTTCAGTGGGAAGGCTGGGAAGCAGAGTATAAGAAGTAAACCGGCAGTAGGACATTCAATCGTTTCCTGTTTCTTCTCCACAAGAATTGGCATTGCATGTGGGCTGCAGGTTTAAAAATAACCATGTTCCTTCTTGAATGAGGAAGAGAAAGAGAGGGTGGGTGTGTGTGTGGTGGGGTTATTCACTGTCTTGTGGATTTTGCATTCAGTTCTCTCTTGTCATATTCACACCAAGAAATTGCCTGTGTATATATAGGGTGGCTGGGTGAGCACTTCACTTGCAAATATGCTTGTTCATACACAAGTATGCTTGTCCATGTGTGAATACATTTGCTTGTCCACACATATACTCATCTTCACAAATGAAAGTTCCCACTCAAATCCCTGTGCAAGCAAAGCCTGGCTGCCTCAGAAAAGTGAACGCAGAGTTTGGGTGATTCCTGGGCCCCAGGAAAGTTTGTGGGAGTTGTACTGTTGATTGGAGTGGAGCCAGTATTGTCTTCTTTGGTCACAATCCTCAAACCACTTACTCCAAAGCAACTTCAGTGGGGACCACTCCAGATTAAACAATAGGAGGGCAGCCAGTGGCTAGGGATGGGACTCCAGAGCAAATTTCAGATTCAGTTTTTTCAGATTTGGTTCTTTGGAAACGTTGGTTCACAATTCAGTTTTTGATTCTTTTCTTTTTTTTCATTGAATTTTTTTCAGTTGTTTTTGCATTGAAAAAAAATGGATAAAAATCAATGCAAAAAACCCGAATCGCCCAAAATTGAATTAAGAACCAAAATTATGGGAGAACCAAGTTAGACATTTCTGGGTCCATTCAGTTCTAACCAAATCCGAAATTCCCATCCTTACCTGTAGTCTTAGCAAACAGACTTGCAAACAAACATTTCACAGTATTGATTTTATTTTATTTTTTTAATTTATATCCCACCCTTGTCCACAGGCTCAGTGTGGCAAACAAGCAAAATAATATAAAATTTAAAATAAACCATATAAAATACCCAATTTAAACCCCCAAACCCTATCCCTGCCTGCCAAAGCCTGGACAAATAAATAGTTCTCACATTGCCTTCTGAAGATGCTCAGACTCAGGCTTTGGTGAACCTCCATGGGAAGGGAGTTCTAAAGCTGTGGAGCAGCCACTGAGAACACCTCTGCGTGTACGTGTTGTTTGAACCTGTGCAGTCATGGAACTTGCAAGAGGGTGCTCCAGGCTGACATAAAGGGGCTGCAGCAGCATAGGGGGCAAGGGAGTCTTTTAGATGTGCAAGGCCAAAGCCTTTAAGGGATTTATACGTCAAAACCAGCACCTGGAGTTGTGCCTGGAACACTACTGGCAGCCAGTGCAGTTTTTGGAGCACTGGTGGAATTCAGAGTACCGCCACCACATTCTGCACCAGCTGCAGTCTCCAAACAGTCTTCCAGGGCATCTCCACATAGAGCCCATTGCAGTAGTTCAGCCTCGAGGTTATAAAAGCATGAATGATGGTGGCCAGATCCTAAGTATCAAAGAATGGTAGGGTTGGAAAGGACCTCAAGGGTCATATAGCCCAACCCCCTGCTCCAGGGCAAGATACCCTCTGCCTTCAGCTTCACAGACAGGTTTGGAAAACATCCAAGGAAGGTAATTCCACAATGTCTCTTGGCAACCTATTCCATTGCTCAGTGGTTCTTACAGTTATAAAATGTTCCCTATTATTTTACCCAAATCTACCATGCTGCAATTTACCCCAGTTACCTCTTGTTCTCTCTTCCGTGACTGTTTGGGGCATCCTTTTAGATATCTGAAAACTGCTATCATGTTCCTCCATAGTCATTTTTTCTTTGAGCTAAACATATTGAATTCTTCCAGCCCTTCTTCACATGGCTTGCATCTAGCTTCTTTATTATCATCTTGGTTGCTCTCCTACGACTTCACTCCAGTTTGTCAACAGCTTCCTTCTTGAAATACGGTGCCCCAAAATGAATAATACCATATTGATCCTGTGTTTTAGATAAAATAAATCTGTTAATGCAGACCAAAGTGGCATCTGGATGTTGTTGTTTTGAGGAATTTTTTTGTTTTTTTGCAAGTGTCACATTGTTGGCACATGTTCAGCTTATGATCCACCAGAAAGAACTCAGAGATGCTTCTCTGCAGTGCTCCCGCCAAGCCTGTACTCTCCCATTTTATAACCATGCATCTGTTTTTTCATTTCTATGTGTCATTTGAAATTCGTTCCTCTCTGGAATAATTTCCTCGCAGCTTGAGTAGTAACTGACTTCGATTGCATCTGGTGAGATGTTTAATTGGTACGGCGTGAAGAGTGGGTCTCAGCACAGTTCTAAGTGGATAAATGTCCATATAAATAAAAACTTACCCTGCAAGTGGCACAAGACCATGTACTTAATTAATAATGGAGACTAAACTGCTGTCCCCACCCTAGAGATGGAATGTCCAGTTCAGGGTAGAGGCATATTGGCTGGCAATGTTGGCTGTGATGCTATGATCTGCGGATCCCCGTGTTCAAGCCACGTGTCCGCGTGTGTGCGCATGTGTGCGGTTTGTGAGCAGCACAATGTGCCGGCAATGCAGCTGCATGTAGATGTTGCATGCAGAATCCACAGACCATGGAATCAGGACCAATGCCTACTTGGGAAAGAAAATTAACTTAATCTGTTTTCACTAGGGATGTGAACTGAACACAAGTGGAATTCTAGGATCAAGAAACCTTCGGTTTAAGAGAGAAGTAAAGGCTTTTACAACTTCACTTGTGTTCCAAAAAGCATGGAAATTATAAGGTAAGTCTCCCATCTTAACTTGTGCACCATGTAAGCTGTAAAGATGTTGCACAGTCTCATATATTGTGCTCACTTACAACTTAGGCTTCATGCACCCACACTTTGTCTTGGTCTTTCAGCCCCAGTCCTCTTCCCTGCAGGTTTGGCGGCAACACTGAAGATGGGAACAGCAGGGTGTCTGACTCCCTGCTTTCCCTATATGCTTTCATTCGAGTTGGAGAGAATGGGGGAACCGAGTACTCGGGGACAGTATATGGGAGAACAAGGTTGATGGATGTGGGATGTGGACTGGGAGACAAGACTGGGGCAGCCAGGCAGTGAGGGAATTGTAAGGCAACCAATTCCTCAGTCAGGAGCCACAACCCATAGACAGCCAAATCCCTTTCCAGTACCATATAGGACTCCATTCCAATGCATGATATAAATCAGTTGCACTTGAGCTGCTGCCTGAGAGGGGATCTAAAAATGAAAGAGAAAATGTGGCTACAGTGGAGACAGGGATCAAGTCCATAATATTGGTGTGGGGAGACGCTACTGTCCCCAGCTACAGTGGGAAACTAACAGCTGGGAGCCCACCATAGACTAGGGTGTTGAAGACCAGCTGTGGGGATCCTGACCCCACCTAGGGAAAAGGCAGAGGGGGTGCAGGTAGGTCTAGAGGGCCAGATATAGGAATCCTGACCCCATCTATGGACCGGCAAAAGGGGTGCACAGCATGAGAGAACCCCAAGGCAGTGAAGCTGCCTGGGAGCCCCAAGCCAAGGGCAGGGCCGAGCCTTGGGACAGGGGAAGGCCTGCCTGAGGCGAGGGGGCAGAACAGCACAAGCTGCAGGGGGGAGACTGAGCTGGCAATCTCATTGTAAACCCAGGGCTGCTACTCAGAAAGGAAGCTACCTGGGAGCCCCTAGCTTAGAGTGGGGCAGCCCCTAGGCCTAAGTGAGAACAGTTGAGTTGAGGGATGAACACTAGCAAGGCTATAGGGGGGCGGATGAGCCAGTAGCCTGAATATGACACCAGCCAGGCTACAGGGGGGCAGATGAGGCTGATAGGAGGAGTGTAGGGTTTGTGGAGGGCAACTGAGCCAGCAACCACACTTCAACCAACATGTGGAGATTTCAGACAGATCCACCCCCTTGGATGGGGCACAGCGCACTGTGCGGGAGGCACATCATGAGTGGAGGCCCATGGGTGGGACTAACATTTACCAGGAGCTAATTCCCCAGCAAAACATCTGAATCAGGGTAGGGGGATGTCCCTGAGACTTAGATACATCTAAGGACTGGGAAGTCAAGAAGGCAGTCACCAGAAGTGAGTGCGTGGTGCCAGTCCTGCAAGGACTTACTGGGCAGGCTTGGCCGCCAGCCTGATACAGACACCTTCAGCCGGATAACTTAAAACAAACTTTTCTGTGCCAACAAAAAGTGGCACAAACCACAGGGGGAGAAAACAGTTCTGCCTCCAAAATTCAAAGGCGTGTAACTCAGCTGATCTGGCTGAAATTTGGACAGTTTCTACTCCTCACAAAGCAATCCTTCCTACAAAATTTCACGTCCTAAAAAATTTCCCAGTGATATGATAAATCATCTTGATTTTATAATGACTAGAATGTTTTTGATTTGAAAAGAGTGATGCAGCTGCCTTAACTGTAATTAATACAGACAAAACCCACGTGAACACTCTGTAGGGGTTATATGGCCTTTCTGAAGTACACTTCTTTTAACAAGCCTGACTACAAGCCCTATGTAGACACACCCAAAGCACACAGGAGAAACCTTCCAAAGTCACAGCATGGACGGTGCCTGTTAAAGAGATGTCTCAGGGCAATTCCCCTTCTCATAGCTCTGCAACAGATGGCCTCTAAGAATTATTATTATTATTATTATTATTAAACATTTATAAAGCGCCAGTAACAACCTGGCGCTGTACAGAACATACAATCAGCTGCGGTCCCTACCTGTGGCTTACAATCTAAAAGACAAGGAGGGGGAGACAAGGAGAGGGGACAG
>QEPC01012438.1:4412244-4435447 GCA_003113815.1 Sphenodon punctatus
ATTTAGGTGTTATTTTTATTTTTAACCCATCCCTGTGTTCTTTCTCCCTACCCTCCATTGAATCCTCCCCTCCTCCCTTTATATATTCCATCCCTGATTCCCTTCCCCTGTTTCTGGAATTATTTAGAGTAGGATTAGATTGATTTAGGTTTAATTTCAGTTTTGTACCCCTCCCTGTGTTTTTTGGTGTGAACTGTCTGTGTCTGCCCCCCTCCCCCCATCCCTGTGTAGTATATATAGATAGACAGATATTAGATATAAGATAGTTACTATAGATATAGATAGTTGTAGGAGTTAGCTTAGTTATAGAGATAGATATAGTGTGTAGTGATTGAGGATTATAGTGTGTTTGTAGGACTAGGCCTTTGTAGTTATTAGTTATTCCATTTAGTTCCATAGGTTTTAGAATAGTTAATAGCAGTTCAATTTAGTGTAGATATATATAACATTAGATAAAAAAATTAAATAATTTTAAAAATATATATATATATATTTGTATGCATTCTTTGGGTTGGAAGACATCGAGAAGGGAAGTAGGAGAGGCTGATCTTCTGCCCGTAAGGCAGCACAGAGGGGTAAAAGATTGGACAGGTCAAACTCAGCAGGTAACAGATATAACTTTTATAATAACTTTTTAAAAAAAACATTAACAATATAACAAGACATAAAAATAACAAACTTATTAGTGTCTCAGGGCCAAATGATACCAATACTGAAAATAAAATCTTTGAAATTGGTATCAATATCGGCACCGATATCGATATCGATACCAATTTCTGAATGTTCGGCTGAACTGAACTCCACTGAACCGAACAACCGAACCCGAATTTGGTTCCCGAACTGAACCTGAACTTGGTTCCCAAACCGAACGGTCGAACATCCGAACCGCGTTCTGTTTGCACGTCCCTAATCATGACATCCCGACACTTGGAATGGTCATGGCTAGAGCTGAAATGTGTACCCATAAAAACAAGCATACGCATCAAATTCCCTGTACCTGAATCAACCCAACATGTTTGGGGACTAAAATTAGTACTTATTCCAGACTGATCTTGTCACAGTGACCCATGCCTTGGTGACCACAAGGCTTGATTTTGGTAACTCCCTCTTCTGTGACCTGCCAGCGGTGTTTATCATTGTTTGCATCTTGTTCAGGATGCAGCACTGTGGCTGCTTACTGGTTTGTGCAGCCATGATCATATTACGCCCTCCCTGTGTTCTCTACATTGGCTAGCTGTAGAGTGATGGGTTTAAGATTGCACTGCTGGTTATCAAGGGTCTGAATGGTATATGCCCTGGCTATATTTGAGACCTACTCCTGAAGCCTCAAACTGATGGGTATCTGAAATCAGGAACCACCTGCTGCTTAGGAAACCCACCATTGCGTCGTAAGCCGGTGGGCAATCGGCCCTTTGCTGTGTCAGGTCTCTCAATGTGGAACGTGCTCCCTCCGGATGTCCATCTTACTTACTCCCCTCTTCACCTTTAAAGAGCACCTGAAGACTTATTTATTCCTTGGGTGCTTTTAGGATCAACTGCTGGTTCCTCTTACTGTGTGTATTTCCTTCCCCTTTTAAAATTGTTTTTATAGAGATTTATATTTTTAATTGGTATTATGTTGTGTTTTTATGTTGTACATAAAAGTACTCTGAGAACCAACTGGCTGTGGATTGCTATAGAAATAAACGATGATGATGATGATGATTGATTTATTATTATTATTATTATTAGTAGTAGTAGTAGTAGTAGTAGTAGTAGTAGTAGATTAGTGCCAAATTCAGGTACCCAGTGTCCTGGAATATCGACTTCAGGTCGTGATTTTTCAAGTTTTCATCCTGATTTTTTGGTTTTCTGTCCTGATTTACCAATTGGTATCTGGAAAATCAGCAAATTGGTAATGAAAATTACCAGTTCTTTGGGTAGTCAGGTACCCAATATGAGTACGCCAACAGGGTACTCAAAAATGGTTGGGTTGCCCATGGGTATTAAATTTGATACCCATTTCAGCTCGAGTCCTGTCCATGTCAAAAAGGGCTGGGAGCATCCTCTATCTCCTGTTCCTTTTGACATGACTCCACTCCTTTTGAGTGAAAGCTTGAGGGAAGGTGGCAACTCTACCCACTGCACACCAGCTTTGTTGTGATTCACATGGGTGACTTGGGGCAAATTACTTCCCTCCACTACCATCTCCGTTTCCTGAGCAATCTCTTCCTGAGCATGAAATCCATTGGTGTTTCCCACTTCTCTGCAAAGCAGAAAGACAGTTTGTGGTGATGAAACTGTGCAGGTGAAAGGGGCAGCATCTAGGAGGGGACATCATGCACCAGAGCTGATCACACCTGGGGAAAAGGACCAAGATGGACCAGTGATTGAAATATCCAACCTGCTTCTTACAAACTGTATTCAACGTCCCAATTTCTCTGCCTGAACTGGTGCTTCTCTTGAGAATTATAGGGGGTCTGCTATATGGCTGGGACCCATATTGTAATCTACCACTGACACTGACTCCCAGAAAAACTCTGACAATCTCACTCTCCTGGCAGCTCTGTGATACAGAAGGACCCTGTCACAATGGCCAACCTCCAGTGTATATATATATATTTGGCAACCCTACATCGACTCTCTCTATATATTTGGCAACCCTACATCAACTCTGTTGCCAAATCCTGTCACTTCTCCCTCCATAACATTGCTAAGATTTGCCCTTTTCTCTCTGTCTCCTCTGTCAAAACCCTTATCTCTCTGCACTACTTTTCCTCCATACTTCAGTCCGTGAACTCCGCTCCTCCTCTGTCCCCTCTCACCCTCCCATGCCTCCCCTGCTCCCCTAACCACCTTTGTCCCTTCCCCCTAGCTGCCCCTCATGCCTGGAACTCCCTCCCTTCCAACATCTGCCTCGACCCCTCCCTTCGTACCTTCAAATCCCTCCTCAAGACCCACCTCTTCCACTCTGCCCTCCTCGACTCCTCATTTCCCTCACCTAACTCCTGCTGATCCCCTCCATCCAGTACAATCTGTTACCTGAGTTCTGTGTACTCATATCCTCACCACACGGACCAGCCAGCCATCATTCTCGATGTAACCAAGCCAAGCAGGTGCACCTGAAACCTCGCATCTTTGTGAATGTTACACCCCTTGTCTCTCCCTCTGTTCCCCTTCCTTCATCTCCCCCTGCCCCTCACCCCCCCAGTCTCTCAGATTGTAAGCTCTAGGGCAGGAACTGTGTCTATTCTATAATTTTGTAAAGCGCCAGGTACATTGCTTGTGCTATATAAATGCTTAATAATAATAATAATAATAATAATAATAAATAACATACATACATACATACATACATACATACATACTGCAACTCTGCCATTGTGACAGGGTCCTTCTGCATCACAGAAGGATATATATAGATATATAGATATACACACACACGTATATATAATTTCCTTAGCATATGTTGTTTTTCAGGTGCATGAGAAGTAAGTGTGACACCCGTAGAAAATCACCACACTACCAACAAAACATCCCTTTTCTAAGAGAGGAGGAAAGATGGAATTTTAATAATTTCAGAGCAGATCCTAATAATACAATGCCAGTTGGCACGAGAGCGGCTGTGTGCGGGGAGAGGCAAAGGGGAAAGAATCATTAGCATGGAAGACGTTGTTTGGGCTTTGCTTATCAGTTCTGCTTGTTGAGCGCATTCCAGGGATGGAAGAAACTCCAACAGACAGCGTGGAAAATTAATTTTTAATGGCTTTTATTAGTGCTTAAGCCATTCTCGGAGGATGAAATAATCCTCGTTTAGGTGGAGTGGCAAAGGTCCTGGAGGACTTTATGGAGGCTGCAGCCTAGGCTTGTTCTTCTCTGCAGTTGCAGAGAGATTCAGCTTTCTTGTTTGTTAATCACTCCACAGTCTAACGCTCCTGAAATACCTTCTCTTCTCCTGTCCTGCCTTTCACAGGCAGTGCTGCAAAACTACAGGGTCTCTCTGCTTAACTCCAGGGGTATCCTCCTGCAACACAACAAGGCATATTTCACTGCAAATATAATCAGCTTGCTTAATTTACAACTGCCTCATATCTTCTCCTGCTGTCAAAACAGTGTGAGAGGGGACTAGTGTTTGGCAGAGTTTCACAACAACTTGGCACTGCCTGTGGTCCAGGTATATGACACAAGGTGTTCAGTTTAGTCCTGGTGTAAAAGACTAAATGAAGATCTACACATTATAGGCATTATAGGCATTATAGACATTAAAGGATTCACATAGACCTGGTGGATGAGGATAACCAATGGGACACTGTAATACCAGGGTACAGGATATATTGAAAGGACAGAGGAGATCATGCTGGTGGTGTGGTGGCTCTGTATGTTTAGGACAGCATTGAGGCAAGTAGAATAAAAATGTTACAGGATGCAATCTGTTCCCTCAAATCCCTATGGATTGAAATTCCAGGTATCAAGCATAAGAGTATAGCAGTGGGGCTATACTATCGCCCCCCTGACCAGAATAGAGAGACTGATTATGTAATGCTAACAGAGATTAAACAGGCTACTAAAACTGGGAACGTAATAATAATGGGTGACTTCAACTACCCCGATATTGACTGGGTGAATGCCTCCTCCGGGCGGGATGTAGAGGCAAACTTTCTGGATGCCATAAATGACTGCTTTTTAGAGCAATTTGTTCCAGAACCAACAAGGGGAGGAGCTACTTTAGATCTAGTCCTAAGTGGCACACAGGAACTAGTGCAAGGAGTAACTGTGGCTGAGCTACTAGGCAATAGCAATCATAATATAATCAAATTTGACATAGTTGCTGGAGGGAGAAAGTTAATTAAAAGTACAGCACTGGCTTTTAACTTTAAAAAGGGAGACTATACCAAAATGAAGAAGCTAGTTAGAAAGAAACTAAAAGGCACAGTTGAAAAGACTACATGTTTGCAAGAGGCATGGAGGCTGTTGAAAAGCACCTTCTTGGAAGCCCAGATTACATGCATCCCACAAGTTAAAAAAGGTAGCAGGAGGACTAAATATTTACCACTGTGACTAAATGGAGATGCAAAGGAGGCTATTACAGCCAAAAAGGCATCATTTAAGAAATGGGAAGCTAGCCCCAATGAGGAAGATACAAAGGAGCATAAACACTGACAATGTAACTGTAAAGTGCTAATAAGGCAGGCCAAGAAAGAATTTGAAAGGAGACTTGCTAAAGAGGCAAAAACAAATAATAAAACCTTTTTCAAGTATATCAGAGGCAAGAAGCCTGCCAGGGAGTCGGTTGGGCCATTAGATGACCAGGGAGTAAAAGGGGCACTCAGAGAGGACAAGAACATTAGAATGTTAGGAATTATTCACAAGGGAATAGAGAATAAAACTGAGGATGTCATAATGCCTCTATACAAATCAATGGTGCGACCGAACCTTGAATATTGTGTGCAGTTCTGGTCACCCCATCTCAAAAAAGACATAGCGGAACTAGAAAAGGTACAGAGAAGGGCAACAAAAATGATCCAGGGTATGGAACTGCACCCGTATGAGGAGAGGCTTGATAGGTTGAGACTCTTCAGCTTGGAAAAGAGACGGCTGAGAGAAGATATGATAGAGGTCTCTAAAATCATGAGTGGTGTGGAACTTGTAAACAGGGAACGGTTATTTACTCTCTCAACTAGTACTAAAACTAGGGGACACTCCATGAAACTCACAGGTGGCAAAATAAAGAGACAAAAGAAAGTATTTTTTCACTCAACTTACAATTAGGTTGTGGAATTTACTGCCAGGGGAGGTGGTCAAGGCCAGAAGTATAGCTGAGTTTAAAAGAGGTTTGGACAAGTTTCTGGAAGATAGTTCCATTAGCGGTTATTAGTCAGATAGGATTGGGGAACAAAACCCTTTACTGTGGAGCCTGGGATGACCCACAGGGAATGGATAGCATGGTGACCTGTTGGGTGCTTCTCCTAGGCCCTCGTGACTGTCCACTGTCAGAGGCAGGATGCTGGGCTTGATGGACCGTTGATCTGACCCAGTATGGCACTTCTTATGTTCTTATTAAAAGACACAGCTCCTCGGATTTACTCCAAGAGTGGATCTAGCTTGTAGGCTCCAATCCACACTGGACCATTGATTTGGCAGAGTTTCTTCTCCAAGGTTTTCTTTGTTGGGATTTGTGAAAAAGATCAATTTAAGTGGATGTATTAATTGTCAGAACTGATGGTACCCGTGGCAATGATGGATGCCGCTTGTGCAGCTATGTTGTTGAAAGGAGGTGTCATACATCAACATTCAAGGTTAGTGGCTTGAGGTGGGACATGACCTTTAGTGAAAAAGGGGGAAAGGGCATGATGGAGCCCCCTAATTGAACCTCAGACGCCTCACATAGCTCTCACCTTTCATTGTTAAACATGTTGGGGCCAATCCATGTTTTGCACACACTCTCTGCACAAGGAGCAGTGCAAGTTTCATGAAAGCATTATGCATGCATTGCACAAGCCTTGCATTTGCACACCTCATGCACAGCTAGTGCTGGTGGTGACACGCATGCTGCACATCATGAATTGAATTCACACTGCGTATCAAGTGTGCATGGCTTGCGCAACAATTGTACAATACTTGCACATGTGCACCTTGTGCACAGCGGGTGCACAAAGTGTGGTCTGGGCCCAATGAGTTTGAATGTAGTACTTCTGAGAGGGAGGAGTTGGAAGCACTTCCTCATGTGGGCTCATTTGCACAACGCCCTTACCCCTTAATCCAAATTTCCCTTCCCTCCCAGCAGTGCAATTCACCCAGATGTTGATTTGCCTGTATTTCAATGGCCCATGTTTTGTACCAGGTCCAGTGGCAGAGCACAAAAATCATCAAGTAGCATGGGAGGGGGTCAGGAATTCATATGACATAACCATTGGGTGTTTTTACACACACATTTCTCCTGGATGTTTGCTGTTACATCCTGAACTTTCTGTGTGTCTAAATCACTCACCCAGATCTTAAACATCCAGCTCTTTGAACTTCTGCGTAGAACTTCTCCCAGAACTTTTGTGTGTAAAACATTCTCCTGGTAAACTGCTTTGCTCCAGGTAGCTGTGATCACTTAGTTTCCATGGCACCTTGTCATTTCTACAGCTGTGGCTACTAGGGATGTGCGAACGCGGTTCGGATGTTTGGAGTTCGGGCCGAACTCGGCCTGTTTGGACAACAGAACCGAACATCCGAACCGAACGTTTGAATGGCCGAACAGTTCAGAAAAGTTCAGATGAGTTCAGATGAGTTTGGGGGCTGGAAAAACGTGACTTTGGGTGGGAAAAACATGTCTGGAAGTGGGAGACAGCTGAGGAGCAAACTTCCTGGCACCAGGGGTGGAGACCAGGGGTGGTTTCAGGGCCAAATGATATTGATACCAAAAAAATATTTCGATGTCAGTATCAGTATCGGTATCGGTATCGATAGCGCTATTTTTGGATGTTCAGCCGAACCGAACTCTGTCGAACCGAACAACCGAACCCAAACTCGGGATTTGAACCAAACGACTGAATGTCCAAACATCTGAACCGCGTTCTGTTCTCACATCCCTAGTGGCTACTTTAGGCTGCCCCAGGGAAGTGTTTGTGTGAAAAATGAATCCGGAACTTACTTGTGGACTTGTAAACCCAGAAGATTGAAAAATCCAGAACTTTAACTTGTGTGTAAAACTGTCCACTGTGAATATGGGTTTATGCCACTCCCCACTCCAAATGAGAGCTGTTTGAATGAGCCCGTACAGGAAGTTGTGTGTAGAAGACATGGATTGTCTACATCACTCCACGTCTTAGACTATGGGGGCATAGCCCTGCTATTCACATAAAGCCCTTCTGTTTGGTCTCAAGAGGAGACAGAGAAGACTTACTGTAGTTACATTAAGGGGAGGAGGGCAGGAGATTGCCTTCTACAAAAAGGGTGGGTAAATGGTCAACCTGTCAATCACTTCCGGTCCATTCCTCTCTTTCATCCAGTCAATGGCAGCTTTCCTGACATCCCCTTTCATACGGCCTAGCTTCGTTAGCACCACGCTCATGCACAGTGCTCTAACACCCCCCGCCCCCTTTCCCAAGGTTTTTTCTATTCTGACCCCCTGTCCAGCCCTCTGGCAGGCTTTTCAGTTCCCATCCCCTGTAAGTCTTTGGGTATTTTTAGACGTTACGGTACCACACTCAACCACGGTGAATCCCCCATGGTGGTGGATGGTCCCGTAACGTGTGTTTGCGGACCGCCAGATGTTCATCATGGTGAACCACCGGCGGTGAGCAAAATAACCACGCTTTCGAGTATGGTTCGGCCACCATCTCTGAAAGTGTGGTCAAAGTGATTCCCACTAGGGGTGAACACCCGGCGGGAATCATTTTTTGCCACAACAGACGTGACGTTACCACGCTCAACCACGGCGGGATTCACCGTGGTTGAGCGTGGTAACATCTTGTCTGGCCCGTGACCACGGCCCAGAATCGGCGGCCATGCTCGCCGCCGATTCTGGGCCGTGGTCAATACCCTGGGGGGCGGGCGGCCTCGGGAGTGTGGGGGGGCGAGGCTGTGCGGTTGCATGCTGCACCATGCAGCCCCGCCCCCTCCCCAATTCCCCGGCGGAATCTGCCGGCTCGTCTGTTGACAGGCCAGTTGGATTTCGCCGGGGAATCAATAGGGTGATTCTGTGACGGGGCCAATAGGGCCCCCATCATGTCTGAAATCACCCTTTGACAGTCTTCTCCCCCACAGATTGTCCCTGTGGCTCTGCCCCATTGGGCATGGACTGTTTTTCAGTGTTGGCCTGATTGGGGAGAAGGTCCCCTGCTCCTGCTCCATAACCTCAGAGTGAACACCTGAGCTCCCCATGGGGAGAGGTACCAGCAGTGGGTCTGGTGAAAGGGTGGTTGATGTCCAGCTCTGGTTGGTGGTCTCTTTGTCTCTCCAAATCAAGAATTAGAGGAAACCTGATCTCCTGCCTAATCCTGCAGAGGCCAGAGTGGAACAAGCAGCAGTCTCATGACAGATGTGAAATGACCCCTGCCATCAACTCTCTTGTATAGTCAGCAATTGTGCTGTCCGTTACCCCAATGAAACCCCTGTTGTTCAGATGGTGAGGTTGAAGGCCATGCCAGCATTGAGTCCCTCAGATTCTTTAGCTATGTTTAACTTACACCCCTTCACACTTGTGTGAGAACTTGTCCCTTCCTGCTTAACACCCTTAAAAAAATATATCTCTAGTGACACACTGCGCTGACAGACAGACTGGTTGACAGACTGACTTTGCCATGAAATTACTGCCATATGTACTTGTCTTCAGTGGCCTCCATCCCTGGGGCAAGGAGGGGATGAAATAGGAGGGGGTGGGGGGAGAAGAGCAAGCAGCCCCCCCCTTGCTAAAGAATCCCAGCCAACTGTTTCAGAGGGGCTGTCCCACATCTGACTGGGTGCCTAAGAAACAAGCCCCGCAGTGTTTCTCCATTAATCAGGCTCTGCTAATAGCCATTTAATAACGAAGGAAAACAAATATGTCAAGACAGAAAAATGGTGTGGGGGGGGGGCGGATTCAAAGGAAAGCAGGATAACTGTGAATGAATGGTCTGGGGACCCTGTTAAAAATATGCATGCTTGCCTCGCGGGCACATCCCTCACTGTGGCTAAGCTTACTAATGCCATCTGGGTTTAGGTTCATAATGGCAACCTTGTCAGGATTGCATGGACCTGTCACCAGCAGCCTAGGTTGTGCAGAACCATGTGTGTGTGTGATTGTGTGTGATTATGGCCTTACATTCCAAAGCATTTTCTAGACTCTGGGGTAGGCATGTGTGGGCATGAATGTATGTGCATCTCCTTGCTCTCACCCAGGGTTGTTTCTACATCCAGGGCTCTGGGGAGGTGCCCCACAAAGCATCCTGGAGCCGCACCAGAGCCCCAAATTACTGGCCTGATCACCACAGCACAGCACTGCCATTATCCCTGCCCATGCAGCAGCAGCAGTGAGAAAGCCGTGTTTACATATGCGCACAGATGCTGAGTCCACAGAGAATGGCCCCGCGTTGCAGCCTTCAAACAGTGTTTCTCACTGTTTGTTATTACGCATGCACAAGGGGGCAATGGCGGCACTGTGGCTGGTCAGGTCAGTGATTTAGGAGCTCCAAGGGCTGTGCTGGCCAGGGGGAGAGACTGAGGAGTGACTTAGGCACAGAGGATGTGTGAGAAGGAGGGTGATGGCAATGTTGCCCATATTTTACCCCTCTCGCACATGCTCAATTTGTCTAGGGATGGAGGTGGAGGAGGGGCTCAGAAGCTGGCCCATGGATTCCAATGCAGGAATCCAACAATTTAGATCATTTTTGGGGTGACAGAGCCATCGCCCTAGCCAAGCAGAGAAAGAAAAAGGGCAAGGGGAGGGCACTGGGGAGGGGGTGAACCAGTCTACTTGTTTAAACACTTTGCAGCAGCATGTTCCCCCTTTCTGGTTAAATGATTTCATCAGCTCAGGTAAGATGAAGAGCTACTCTTTATTACTTTTTTTAAGGGTGTGTGTGGCTATTCCTACATGATTTCTCTTTTTGGTGCCCCTTCCCAGTTGGCGGCGTGTTACTTTTCTTGGCTTTGCCCCTTTTAAAGATGACTGAAAATTGTTTGGGGGAGGAATTCTGGTTCCTGGAAAACCTGAGCGTGGGGAGCGGGGAAGCCTTCCTGTTTGACTTTTCATGTCTTTGCCCCTTTTAAAGGTGAAGTTGTTTGGAGGAGAAATTCTAGTTTAGTTTTTAATCCCAATAGGTTTGGGATTGGTTTGGGTTTTTAATCACAGTTGGTTTGAGTGAGAAATCCTGGTTTGGTTTTGAATCCCAACTTAATTGTTTGGGGGAGGAACCCTGGTTTATTTTCTAATTTGGTTTTTAAACAGACATGAAGCTATGAGCTGTAAACTGTTTTTTCTAGCACCTGATCTACAGGAGCATATGCTGGTTTTCCCTTTTCTATTTCTTCACACAGAGCTTTGCATTTTGCTCATTATAGCACACCACCAGCATTCTGTAGTTTTTCGTTCTGCATACCCTGTGGTTTTTCATTCATTCATTGTGTGTTCTTTCCCATTGATCATATAAGCATGAGATTTATTCATTAATGCTGGCCCCGCCCCCCACTAGCCTCGTCCCCCGCCCTACCAACCCAAAGGTCCACCAGCCCCCACTCTCCTCACTTTCAAGGCTCTTCATTGCCTTGCTCCTTTCTGCCCTCATTTCCTGCTATGTTCTCAGTTGGGCGCATTGCTCATTCATTGCCACCACCATCTCCTGGTCCCTGAACCATCTTTGCCATTTCTCTTATGCTGCCCCCTACACCTGGAACATATACTCTGCTCTTCCCTCCCAACCTTCAAGTCCATTCTGAAAATCCACCTCTTTTGTTTGATTTTTCTTAGTTACTCACCACCATAGATTGCTTGTTTATGAATCTTACACCGTCTCTTTTGGTGTTTTTAAATAAGCAAGGCTGGGGGCGGGGGCAGTGTCCCTGGCCACTGAGAGGCACACTCCGGTGGAGTGTATGGGGAGGGATTCTAACAGTCAGCTTCCAATGTGGCCATCGCGGCAGCTGCTACACACTCCCCCTGCCGGAGACCATGGGGGAGGGGGAAGCGCACCAGACTGGCCTTTGAAATTGACATATCCCGGGCATGAGCACTGGGGAACCTGGGCTCCCCAGTGCTCACGGTTATTTCCTGCAATTTGCAAAGGCCCCATCCCCTGCTCACACAGTGCCTATGAGTGACTGGCCGGTCTGCTGGCATGGGTGGCTGCCCCAGTTCATATGGGCAGGAGATGCATGGGTGCCCGTTGCCACACAGCTTTTTGGCTTACCCCACATGGCACACTCTGGATTTCTCAGCAATGCGCCGTGAGTGGCCATGAGTGGGTGCTGCGTGGTTCATGGGAGTGCACATTCCCCTGCACCAAATCGTCGAATGAGTGGCTCTTGGGTGGTCATGTGGGGTAGCATCTTGTTTAAAAACACCCATTGTTCAGGCGCCTTCTCGTTCTTTGTAACTAAGCCAAGGGTGCTTTTAGACGTGCCACTGTGCACGCAGATTTGAATCATCCACTTTTAGCAAAGTTGCGTGGGTGGCATTTAGACGCACCGCTGCCATTGCAAACCGCAGCTCGCGCATTGTTTTGAAACCACATTGGTAAAACCCCGATACTGAGGTTTTACCAATGCGGTTTCAAAAGGCTGCACGAGCTGCAATTTGCAAAGGCAGCGGCGCGTCTATTTAAATCCGTGTGCGGAGTGGCACATCTACAAAAAACACACTGAGGGTGTGCACATGCAACGTCTCAGCTTTATGAATGTATCCCTCTTTCTCCCCATGTGTCCCTCCTGCCCCTTGTCCACTCTAGATTGTAAGCCCCTTGGGATAGGGACTTGCCTCTAATAATGACTGCTCAGCACCAGACACATTACTGGTGTGCCTGGGGCTACTGATGGATAATAGTGCCAAAGCATTTTCAGAACTGGAAATATGGTGCTCTATAAATTATAATATAAATTATATATAAATTATAATATAAATCCCTATGCACCAGTACCCACATAGTCTAGGGCTCTCTTTGCCTAATACTGAAGTGCAACTGCTTCTGGAGTGGAAGTGAGCAGGATCATGACACCAGCACACAACTAGCTGAAGCTGGGAAGAGGAGACAAATGGAATCCTCTCAGCTGAAAGTGCATGGGATGTTTGGGAGGAAAAACTGCACCCTCTCATGCAGCAGGCAGGAGCACTTGGGCTCTCCAGTCCCGCCTGAACTTGGGGAAAGTGCGGTAGGATTGGTTTCCAGGTAAACAGGGCTCAATTTTCCATCCGATTCCTCCCAGCCCCATTCCAGGGCAGTGCCTCAGTACTGCCTCACCTACAATTCTTCCTGTAAAAAACTGGGGTGGAGGTCTCCTATCATAGCCATAGTGCGACTTGGCCTTAATAATCTTGTGAGATCTGATCTGAGTGCCACCAGATGGGGATGTGCAAAGACCATGGCAGAACATCTGGAAGAGAGAGACAGTAATCCATCAAAAGTGCCACTGGGGCAGGTGAGTGCATGTCTTATAAATGTGTCTTTGTTTTCGGGCTCCTAGAAATGTATATGATTCCTGCATCCACATCCAATAATCACTGATCAGTCTGTCAGATGGGCTTCTCCTCACAGCTTCTCCTTCCCTGTCCTGCCCTGCCCCACCCCATGCATCCCCACTGAGCTCTGCTCTTTTGTCTGGTGCCTGCTGTTTTCTGTGCAGCGATGATGGGCTCAGAGCTGGAGGCAGAGGCATCCTGAGCATTTCCTCCTATGTGTGCCAAGTGCTGAACTCCTGACCCTTCCCAACCCACACCAGGCGTGTGCGTTAACCCTGGGCTGTGAGAGACTAGGCAGAGTTCTCTCCCTGGGAGGAAGGATGCTCCAGAGAGACCCTTTGCATGATGAATGTTAAGGTTTCTTGCCACATTCAAATCCCTTCAAAGAACCAGCCCAGTGCAGCAGAACTAATTTGAAATGTCACTGAGGTCAGACCTGGCTTCCCCAGCCATTAACCTGCTTCTCAATCTACACACGGTTTATTTATTTACATAATTGTATATTTGCTGAAGGTCCAGATCCCAAGGTGCTGCATGGTGTGGAACAAGGGGTCTGCAGAAGAGAAACTGCCCAGCATGTGCAGGGCTTACAGACTGGTGCAAAGCTCTGAGACGGAGGAATAATCATGTCATTCTAAAGCATTTTCAGAATTGGAAATATCAGGAGGTTGGTTATGCCTTTGCTGATTTTTGCTTTCCATCTTTGGGCCAGCTTCTCTAGAACTGCGGTAAGAAAAACCTCTTCTGTCCATGGCTCAGGGCTGGCTTTAGAAGTGCAGGGCAAGGATGGGGGGGGGGCAGGCCTGGAGGGGGAGTGGGTGGGACTACGGGCAAAGTTTGGGCATAAAGGTGGCTCACCAGGCTAAGCAGGAAACACCCCACCCCAAACCTCAGGAATATCGCAGCAGAGTTATAGGTAGTGAACCTAGATGACACTGTCACTTGTCTTGTAGAGTTAACTTTCTGTTCAATAACACACAGCAGAAGTTTCTTCAAAACAGAACTTTACTAATTGCTCAGAAGACATGCTTACATACTGTACAGACTGCATGGGACAAGATGGAGGACAGAGAGAGGAGAAGAGAGGACACAAGGAGGGGAAAAAAACCCTGTTTCATCCCCTGACCCTCCCCCTCCTGGACAAGCCCCATATTAAGCTTGCAGGGCTTGCAATGGGCTTTTACTTGTGACTGTTGCACAATCCAACACCCCTTCTCAATGGTCACTAGTCAAACCCACTAGGTTCATTCTTCTTATTACCTTGCGATGGCGTTCCCCTGCTAGTGGCTTCGTGAACACATCTGCTGTCATATCCTCTGTAGGACAGTATTGCAGATCTATGAGTCCTTGTTCCTGTGAGTCTTTCAGGAAATGGTATTTTACATCAATGTGCTTGGTTCTGGGGTTGATTCTTTCTGTTTGCGCCAGCGCTATACATCCTTGGTTGTCTTCCAGGATCGGCGTGGGTCTGTCCAATTTTTGCCCCAGATCATTCAGAAGCTGTCACAACCAGATAACTTCTTGGCTGGCGTGTGCCGCTGCCACGTACTCTGCCTCCGTCGAGGAAAGTGTCACAGAGGCTTGTTTCCTACTGCACCAGCTGATGGGTCCTCCACCAAGCAAAAATAGGTACCCACTGGTAGATTTTCGGTCCAAATGGTCTCCAGCCCAATCTGCGTCCACGTACCCTATCAGGTCTGATACGGAAGTTGCTGGGAGCCGTAGCTTGAGGTGCACAGTCCCTTTCAGGTACCGTAAGACCCTCTTCACTGCGTTCCAATCCCTTTGGGTTGGGGCTGAGACTTGTCTACACAGTATACCTATTGCCACCGCAATGTCAGGCCTTGTGATTGTGGCAATGTACAAGAGCTTTCCTATCGCCTTTCTGTATTGCTTATTGTCTGGCAGCAATAAGCTCGGTTCTTTGATCTCCTTTGGGTAGCTGGTTTCCATAGGGGTATTTGCTGCCTTCGCACCCCCCATGCCGAAACTTTCTATCATCTCTTCTATTGCCTGTCTTTGGTTGAGAAGATAGCTTCCGTCATCTTCTCTTTCAATTTGTATTCCAAGGTAGTGCGTTATGTTACCCAGGTCCTTAGTTTCAAAGTCCTGATTTAGAGCTCTCATTGTTTCGCACTCGTCCCCTTCTTGCTCAAAGCATACGATAAGGTCATCGACATAAATTAATACAAAGATCCACCTGCCCCTTAGTCTCTTTGTGTATAAGCAGGGATCTGCTTTGCTCCTGGTAAAATTTTCCCTCATGAGCACCTTGTTTATTTTAGTGTTCCACGCTCTGGCGGCCTGCTTAAGCCCATATATGCTTTTGTGCAGTTTGCATACAAGATCCGGCCTTTCAACGTCTGCAAACCCCGGTGGTTGGTCCATGTAAATATCTTCCTTCAACTCACCATTTAGGAACGCTGTTTTCACGTCCATATGCTTGACTTGCATTCCTCTTCCGGCAGCTATACTTAACAATGTTCTGATTGTAGTGTGCTTAACTACAGGTGCAAATGTTTCATCGTAGTCTTCTCCGTACTTCTGGGAGTATCCTTTCGCGACAAGTCGGGCCTTGTACCGTTCAATATTTCCCTGCGCATTGTACTTTATTTTAAATGTCCATTTACAACCTATAGTCTTTCTCCCTGCGGGCAGTGGAGTAAGTGTCCACGTCGCGTTGTCCTGCATGGACTTTACTTCTTCTTCAGCCGCTCTTACCCATTTTTCTGCTTCCCCTTCTGACATCTGCGAGATGTCCTCCCAGGATGCTGGCTCTGACAATTTACTGGTGCTGACTTTGTAGGACAGACGAGTGGGGGGAATGCCTTTGTTAGACCTCGTCGACTGCCTTGGCTCAGCATCAGCAGCCGGCTGTGTCTGTTCCTGCACTTCTGTTACCTTTGTGCCGATTTCGACTATTTGTTCAGAGGATTGCTCCCTTTCAGTGGTTTCATCCGTGGTTGATTGTTCTCCTTCGCCTGGACCTTGGAGAGTCATCACACTGTCGCTTGAGTTTTCCACAAAGGTCACACTGTTACTAATGGTTATTCTGTCTGTGTGTGGATCCAGGATCCTGTAGCCTTTGGAATGCTCACTGTATCCTACGAGGATGCCTTCCACTGCTAGGTTTTGCAGCTTGGTACATTTCTCCTCTGGGATATATATGTAAGTCTTACTTCCAAATACTCTGATGTGGCCCACACTAGGTTTTTGACCATGCCACAGTTCATATGGAGTTTTCCTCACTGTTCTAGAATACAGCCAATTTTGTAGGTAGGTATCAGCTACTGCTGCTTCATCCCAGTATCTTTCTGGTAGTCCAGAGTCTGTTAACATTAGGGATGTGCAAATGCTGTTCAGATGTTCAGTGTTCGGGCCAAACTCGACATGTTCGGTCGACTGAACCGAACGGCTGAACCGAACACTCGAACGACCAAACAGTTCGGTAAAGTTCGGTTGAGTTCGGGTGGGAAAAACATGTTAAAAAAACCCAGGGAGGAGGGAGGGGCAGCTCAGGAGCAGACTTCCTGGCGCCAGGGTTGGAGAGGCTTGGAATAGCAGCCTGCCTGACTAATCACAAGACCTATTTTCCTCACACCACTGGTATGGCAGGCTGCAATTGGCCACAAGCTAGCCTGCACAGAGCCAATGGGGCTTGTGGAAAGACGGGCACAGCAAGGAACAAAGGTCATTGCCCTCCCCCCTTCCAAATCCTTCTGAGCTAGCCACTGATCCTTTCAGCAGCATTGTCAGAAGTCTCCCTCTCTCTCAGTTCCTCCCAAAGTCATAATCCATTGCCATCCTCCTCCTGTTCACTCATTCCCACATATTTACCTACCTAGCTTCATTTATTTACCTTAGATTAGATAGATTTAGGAGTTATTTTTATTTTTTACTCCTCCCTGTGTTATTCCTCCCCCCTCCATTGAATCCTTTCCCTCTCCCTCTATATATTCCATCCCTGATTCCCTTCCCCTGTTTTTGGATTGATTTGGAGTAGGATTACTTAGGTTTCATTTCAGTTTTGTACCCCTCCCTGTGTTGTTTGTGTCCCCCCCCCCGTCCATCCCATAGATAGATAGATAGATAGATAGATAGATAGATAGATAGATAGATAGATAGATAGATAGATAGTAATTTATTAATAGTTGCGAGACCAAGGTCATTGCAACAGTCATAAAATATAAGCAAAAACAATAACCATATACAGCTACTAACATTAAAGTAGTATAAATGAAAATACATAAATAGAATAGCAACAACAGTACCCAGGAAAATTGCTCACACACTCGGTAAAAAATACAATAGCAACTGAAATCATACCGAGCAGGCAACAAACGTAATTACAAGGTCACCGCTCCCAACCGATATTTCCTCCACTGGTTAAGCCTGTGGGCAAACTCTCACCTGCCTAAGGGAGATAGCATTATCACAAAAGCCAGAAGCCAGCCTTGTTAATTCCGAGTCTGTTTTACATAGTAATTTGGTTAACAGTATCTCCTGTAGAAAATCACCAAGATATCTACCTCTTAGGCCAGAGTAGGCAGGGCAAACAAAGAAAATACGCGCAGCCGTCTCAAACTCGTGGAGGGAGCACAGGGGACAAATCCTTTCCTCACTAGGAATAGCCCTGTAGCGCCCCTCCATGAGAGCCGAGTCGAACATATTACAACGGAATTTCGTATATGCCTGCCTACGAAATGAATCTGTCCATATTGTAAGATAACTCTCACCCCTGCCCAAAGCACCGATGCCCAGATAAGTGGGGGCTACCTTCTGGGATACAAGTAACTGTCTCTCTGTTTGAAGTTCCTGATCAGAGACTCTTCTTTTTAGTATCGCAAGTGCTCCTTTGAAACCCAGATGACCAAGAGACTCCTTAGAGAAGCCCAACATAAGAACTTCACCTTCCATTGTTTCCTCCCACCCTCGAAATAGACCAGTGGATACCGCCAATGCCATCAGGGTATCCTCGTGGGCTGGGAAAACAAAAACTCCCAACCAGTATTTAATCAAGATACCCAAAGCTCAAGAATGGACTGTTTGGATAGCTGCTTCCGAGTGAAGGATAGCCTAGGGGGGTAGCCTGAGGGGTCCCAAGTATAGCCCGCAGAAACCCATTCTGTATTGGTTCTAAATTGGCCAAAAAGCTAATCCCCAGGCAGGGAAGGCAAGTTTAGATAGTAGATAGTTGTAGGAGTTAGCTTAGAGACAGAGATAGGGTTTAGTGATTTAGTTTTAATATTAAGTGTGTTTGTAGGACTAGGCCTTTGTAGTTATTAGATAATCCATTTAGTTCCATAGCATTTAGAATAGTTAATAGCAGCTGGACTTAGTTTAGATTTTTTTAATATTAGATTAAAAAATTGAATTAAAAAATAAAATATAAAATCTTTGTGTGCTGCATTATTTTTGTGGGACAAATGGAGAAGGGAAGAAGAGGCTGGTCTACTGCCCATAGGGCAGGCAATGGGGCACATGGCAGAGGTGGAAGGGGCCGTGCCAGTGGAGTGGCAACATGCAGCAGCAGCCAGAGTCCATTACCACACCCCAAGCTTCACAGGCCTGATTTTGGGCCACAGGCTTCTGAGGCTCCCAGAAATAGTGCCACTAGGGGGGTGGTTAGGCGTCACCTCCTGGCAGCATCCTCCACTGCCATGCGGGACACTGCAACGCCTGTAATGCAGGAGGCTGAGGCTGTGTCATCTATGGCTGCAGGTGCTTCAGGGACTGAAGTTCCTCAGGGGCCACCATTGTCCCCCATTGTAGAAGCGACCCCCCCGCCCCAGCAGTCCAGGGCTGGTGGATCCCACCCCGGCTGCTAGAGGCAGGGCCCGAGCTCCGGCCAATAGCAGCAGGGAGCAGAGCAGAGCAGTAGCAGAAGTAGCAGCAGCAGCAGGAGCAGCTATAGGAGGCAGAGGGAGAGTGCTGCTCAGAGTGGCAGCAGCAGCATGGTGGGCAGTCCATATGGCTCAGGGACCGAGTACTCCCCTTTGCAGGGGGACATCTGAGAATGGGGACAACGAGGCAGACAGCAGTTCTGTGGAGGAGGTATCTGCTGCCATTGCTGAGGCGATGGGTGTCCCGCCGTGAGCTGTGTCACCACCATGTCCTGCCCCAGCTCCCAGCAGTGCGTCATCCAATATGGGCTAGAAGGCAGGAGGGGGCAAAAAATCTTTGGTCTGGGAGCATTTTAAGTTGGTGCGGGCGGACGATCCCAGGGAGTGCAGTGCAGTTTGTGCCAGAAGGTGGTGAAGCATGTGCAGGTGCTTACCAACCTTGGCACAACTGCCATGGCGAGGCACCTCAAACCATGCCACAGCGCTGTGCTGCTAAGCGGGCAGGCAGGGGCAGTGGATGCTAGTGGGTTCCCGGCCGCAGCATTCAGTCATATGCCTCCATCAGCGGGCAAGCGTCCTGCTCCGACAGCTGCCTCTAGGATCAGGAGCAGTATTCCTGCTAGGGTGGAAGCACAGCAGCAGCAGCCTCGTTAGCAGCATCAGAGCACCATGGAGGAGCTGGGGTGGGGGCAGCTGCCAAGTCAGTCGGCAGCTGAAGGACATGGCAGACAGCGTGTCTTTCAGCAGAAAGCCACACGCATATTGGGGAAAATGATAGCTCTGTATGGGCAGCCCTCCGTGGTGGGGGAAATGGGGTTTAGGCACCTGATTGGGTTCCTGGTACCCCCAGTTTCAGCTGCCGTCCCACAGCACCGTCAGTTGGAATGTGGTGCCAGCCCTGTACGGGGCTCTAAAGGAGCAGGTGAGGGAGCATCTGGCTGTGGGGGCCACTGTCCACTTCACCATGGACCTGTGGTCCAACAGGAACACCCAACACTCCTACCTGGCAGCAACGGCGCACTGATGTCAGGACCCAGAGGCAGCTTTCAGGAGTGGCAGGAGGGGTCCTGAAGCAGGGTATCGGTGGGCCCTGATTCAGGATGAAGTTATGGATGTCCCCCACACAGCTGTAAACATTGAGGCAGCCCTGCCCGCCATGTCGAGGGAGTGGTTCACGCCAGGTGTGCCCTTTGCCAAGGGATGTGTGGTGACGGACAACAGGGCAAACTTACTGAGGGAAGTCCGTGATGGTGGGTTCACCAGCATCCCTTGTGCCATGCACACCCTTCACCTGGTGGTCAGGGACGCTCTGGGCTTGGGGGACAAGGAGCTTGGGGAAGGCACCCTTAGCTCCCTGACAGAGTGGGGGAGGAAGCTGGCCAGTTTTTTTAACTGGAGCATGAATGGCAGCATGCTCCTCCGGGCCAAGCAGGCAGAGCAAGGGTCCCCAGTGCACCCACTGGTTCAGGATTTGTCCACCAGGTGGAGTTCCATGTTCCTGATGCTCAAGCGGCTTGTGGAGCAGAAAGCCACCTTGCATCAGGTGCAACTGGTAACAGACAGTGGGGCACCTCCAGGGTACAATGGGGTAAATGGGACATCCTCTCCCAAACAGTCTTTGGAGACCATTCCTGGCCGTGACAGAGACCATCAGCTCCTCCATGGCCAGCATCAGCCAGGTGACCCCTCTGGTCCAGAGTCTCCTAAGGAGGCTGGAGGAGATTCTCCAGGGGCAGGATGATAGCCCTGAGGGCAGGAAGCTGGGGTCTGAGGTGGTTGGCCTGGTGCGGAAGCTGAAGGCAGGGCTGATGGGGCAGTTTGCTAAGCTGCTAAAGCAGCCGGAATACATGCTGGCAACTATGTTGGACCCCAGGGTCAAGGGCAGCATGGCACAGCAGACAGCACTCTACGGGTACTGAAAGGCTGAGCTAGTGGAGAGGGTCCACCATCTAAAGAAGCAGTCACTCCAGCTCCAGGACCCGCCATCAGGGTTCTGGGGTCTACGTTACAGGCATGGAGGGCTGTCTAATATCTAGAAGCTGCCACTCTAGCCCCAGGACCCACCCTTGGGGGTTTTGGGTCTGTCATTCTGCTTGCAAGGCACTGTTATTCCACCATCTAAAGAAGCAGCCACTCCAGCCCCGGGACCCACCATCAGGGTTCTGGGTCCTACATTACAGGTAGGGAGGGATGTCCAATATCTAGAATCTGCCACTCTAGCCCCAGGACCCACCATCAGGGTTCTCTGGGGCCCTGTCATTCCGCTTATGGGGAGGTGTCATTCCACCTTTTCTTTACAAGTTAGTAACCTGCTGTTCAAGGAGAGAGAGAGAGAGAGAGAGAGAGAGAGTCTCCCCACTGGTAGAAGGAGAGAGACAGACACAATCCCACCCATGCTGTCACCTGCACTATATGGCCAGAGAGAGGGAGAGAGAGAGAGGCTCCGTGCTAGAATGAGAGAGATGGGGGTGGAGAGGGAGAGGTGTATCCAGCTCAAGCTGCCACCTGCAACACCCAGCGAGAGCTCTCATCTGTGCTCATGCTCAATGCCCTTGCCCACATCCAGCAGCAAACCTACCAGAATGAGATGGAAATAATACACAACGTATGATATGTGCCTGCATAGCATATCTTGGGACTAATCGCTACTACACATGCTGCTGCTGTCAGGTAGGGATCTGACAAGCTGTATATACAATGAGACTCTGCCACCTGCTAGAACATCAGCACAGAGGGATAAAAGATTGGTGAGGTCAAACAAAGCTCGTAAGAACAAATATAACTTTTATTAAAGCTTTTGAAACAACAACAACAACACACAACTTTATAAAACCAAACCCAAACATTAATATATATAAAAAGAAAGAAAGCTTATGGGTCTACTGATGGCCTGTCCCCTGGAACATGGGTGAAAGGTGAAAGGGGTGCATGGGACCTAGGGGCGGGCATCACGTCCTCCTCCATCTCGTACCCATGTTGTGTGGCAAACTCTAGGGCACCTGACAGGGACTCCTTCCACTTTATGACTGACTGCCAGTGGAATTCTAATTCCCTCCTCTCTTTGCGGAGGTAGACCGCGTAGGCATCTGCCTTCTGCTCCCTAAGTTGGAGCTCCCAGAAGCATTCCACAAGATGGTCCTCCATTGTGAGGGCTTGGAGTCTTAGCCCATCCAGGTATTTAAAAGCCCTTTCCTCTTCGATCTCCTCATGGGTGGCTGGAGACTCCTCCACAGAGCTAGAGGGGGAAGGACTGAAGTGGCAGCCCTTCTGCTGTGCCTTCCCCCCCTTCTTCTGACGATGATGCTCCTCCATGCCAGAGTCCCGCTGCCTCACCTTCTCTCTGTGGATGTTCTCCACATGGCGATTAGACCCGATGTCATCTCCTGGCTGCCCTTTTTAATGTTTTTGCCACAGATCTAAAGAACATAAAGTGATAGGAACATAAGAAGTGTCATACTGTGTCAGACCAATGGTCTGTGAAGCCCTGCCTGCATTCTATCTCCACATGTGGGTGAGTGATAATCTCTCTCTGCAGGGGACTTCCTAATAGGTCAAAGGGCAATCCATTCCCTGTTGATCAGCCCCCATGTCTTACCTTGCATACGGCGAATCAGCTTGTCATACCACCGCCAGACATCAGACCTCATTTATTTATTTATTTATTTAAAATTTATATCCCGCCCCTCCTGCCCACAGGGCAGCCCAGGGCGGTGAACAACATCAATTAAAACAGTATAAAATTTTAAAACAATTTAAAAATACAATATGCAATATGTGGGGGAAAACCCCACCCCCCACTCCCACCCCCACCCCTACCCCTCGCCAGAAGCCTGACGGAACAGTCAGGTCTTACATATAAGCCGAAACAGCAGGAGAGTGGGAGCCAGCCGAGCCTCCTCCGGGACTGAATTCCACAGCACAGGGGCGGCCACCAAAAAAGATCTAACATCGGTGGCCACCCTCCTCACCTGGGGAACCTCCAAAAAGGCTCCCACGGACGATCTCAAGGGTCGCACGGGCACGTGGGGAGTGAGGCAGTCCCACAGAGAAGCAGGGTCCAGGCCGTGAAGGGCTTTAAAGGTTAAAACCAGCACCTTGAACCTGGCCTGGTGCTTTATAGGCAGCCAGTGCAGAGTCCGGAGCACTGGTGTCATGTGTTCCCTATGACCCGCCCCCATCAGGAGACGGGTCGCGGCATTCTGCACCAGCTGCAGCCTCCAGACCAGCTTCTCTGGCAGCCCCA
>QEPC01012438.1:4436133-4447385 GCA_003113815.1 Sphenodon punctatus
CAGGCGAGTCACCAACACCTCGTGATCGACTGTGTCGAATGCAGCCGAAAGGTCTAGCAGGACCAGTAAGGTCTGACAACCCTGGTCCAACGCCAGATGGAGATCGTCAACCAAGGCCACCAATGCCATCTCCGTACCATACCCAGGCCAAAACCCAGACTGGGAGGGATCAAGGAAACCGGTACGGTCCAGGTGTTCTTGGAGCTGCCGTGCCACAGCCTGTTCAATAACCTTCCCTAAAAAGGGAAGGTTAGAGACCGGCCAATAACTGGCAGGAGCATCAGCATAAAGAGATGGTTTCTTGAGCAGGGGTCTAACCACAGCCTGCTTTCTTCTGAGCGACTCCGACCTCTGCTTTGATGGGGTTCTGGAGGCCCGGGCACCAGCGGTGGGGGCGGCTTCCTGTCCTTCTCTGAAACAGGAACACATAACAACACCTAAATATCATGCATTTATTTATGATGATGCCTCTAGTCCTCCCTCCTTGGGGTGCTAGGGATGGAGGCGACTGGAGAGACCCTTGCTGGCACATGCAAATCCTACCCTCCTTGGGGTGCTAGGGATGGCAACTGGAGACTGAGACCCTTGTTGGCACATGCAAATCCTGCCCTCCTTGGGGTGCTAGGGATGGCAACTGGAAACTGAGACCCTTGCTGGCACGTGCAAATCCTGCCCTTCTTGGGGTACTAGGGATGGCGACTGGAGAGACCCTGGCTGACACATGCAAATCCTGCCCTACTTGGGGTGCTAGGGATGGCAACTGGAGACCCTGGATTGCATGTGTTTGGGTGGGTGCTTCATTCGAATAGTGCCCCCTGCCTGACTGCTGGAAGAGCCACCCACCCACACGCCAGTGAGCTCACTCTAAAGGATAGTATTCTTCTTGTCCTCAAACTTCTATGGAACAATAAGCAAAAATAAAGTTTTCAAACCTGGCAGCAGTGGCACTTCCTGTGCCCTCTTGCTCCTCTGATGAGAAGCCCACCTCCACCACCTCAGAAGGTCCAACGACAGCCTCTTCCTCCTCCACGTCCTCCACCTTTCTAAGACGCATCATTATTTTTTTTCTTTTTCCCTCACACACAGCCAAACTAAAAGCACCCACGCACTAACTCACACAACCAACCAGTCAAAGCAACACACCCAAGCCACACCAAACAAAACCACACAGCCAGCCAGCCACAACACACACGCTCTCTCTCCATACAAGCTTCGCACGTACTCGAATTTCTGGTTTCCGTTTTCAATGCAATCACAGGACCATACGAAACCAAGACCGAGACCCCACCCCCCAAATGTTCGGCCAAACTGAACTCCACTGAACTGAACAACCGAATCCTAACTCGGTTCCCGGATCAAATGACTGAACAACCGAACCGCGTTCTTTTCTCACATCCCTAGTTAACATGCATCTAACAATTTCGGTTAGCGTTCTTTTTTTCTTTCAACTGTTCTGTTCTGTTCAGGTGTATATGGCACTGTCTTTTGGTGCTCAATTCCATGGAGTCTCAGGAAGTCCTCTACTTCCTTTCTTGTGAACTCCGCTCCATTGTCAGTCCGCAGTGTCTTTGGTCTGTGCTGGAACTTGTTGCTTGTCATGGTCCCATAGTCCTGAAGTTTGTCGAATACTTAATCTTTACTCTTCATGATGTATGTGATCGTGTAGCTTGAATAGTCGTCAATGAAGGTTACCATATACCAGTTGTCTCCTGGCGTGGGAACCTTAATTGGCCCACAAACGTCACTGTGTACAAGATCAAGTGGTTTCGTGGCTCTATTCTGACTCTGCTTAGGAAGCGTAACCCTCGTGACTTTGGCTTTGATGCAGCAGTCGCATTTCGTGATCATGGGACACGTTGATACCTTAAGGTCTTTGGTCAACTGCTGTCTGTGCATTTCCTTGATGCTGTCTGGGTGCCTATGTCCCATGCGTCTATGCCACAGGTGGATGCAGTCATCGTGTGGCTTGTGTGCAGTGAGCTTTGCTTGTTCTTTTGCTGTGCTCAGATGGTACAGGTGCTCATCTGCAGTGTCTCTGGCCAGTATGTTTGTCCCACTTTGAATTGTGCTTTCGTCTCCCTGGAAATGGATGGAGAGCCCCCTCGCTGCCAGGCACTTCACGGACAGGAGACACCCTTCTAATTTGGGCACATAGAGCACATCTTTCATGGGTATGGTCAGTGTGCCTCCCTGTGACTGGTTGCAGTACAGGAATCCTTGTCCAATTCCTTCCGCGTTGATGCTTCTCCCATCTGCAAGGTAGATCCTTTCTTTACTGCTCAGATCCAGTCCTGTGAAGAATCCTTTATCGCTAGTCATGTGGCTCGTTGCCCCGGAGTCTACACACCAATTTTGGGATGAGCTGTCTTGCGTTGCTCTGAAGCACCCACTCCATTGTTGAGCGACTGTGTTGCTGTTTGTGACTTTAGCCCTCTGCTTAGGTGTTCATGGAGACAGTTTCTGCTGTTCTGCTTTCCATATATAGCAGTCTTTCTTTAAATGTCCCTCCTTTTTGCATCTGAAGCATACTCTGGTTTCCCTCTTAGGAGCTTTGTCTGAGGTTTTCAGTGCAGTCCCATTACCCTGCTTTAAATCATTCTACAGGTTCTCCTTTCTGCACTGGAATTCATCCGCAAGTCTACCTTTAACAAATTCCAGCTTCAGTTCAGCCTCTGGCCTTGTCTCCAGGGCATTGATGAGGGCACTATAAGATTCAGGCAGGCTGCAGAGAAGTAGGGCTACCACATGGCTGTCAATCAATCAATCAGTCAATTTTTATTTAGCGTGGCCAAAGACCGTTGCATAAAAATAACAAACACCCCGGAGGGGGAGAAAAGGAACATACATAAAAATTCAAATTAGGACTACCAAATACAAGTAACCGGCCAAAATATTTTAACAAAAATTTACAACTTGGTTTCAATTAAACCTGGGAGGGATAAATTAGAATGGTGGGCAAATGTAACATTTATAAAATACATTGCAATGAGACAGCTCGCGTCTCACGACCATGTAGCTTAAGAAATAATGAAATAAAACAACCAGCCATGTTCAAAGTGAAGTACAATTGCCCGAAACCTATCCCAATTATCATTCAAAAGAAGAGGACACCCCCTGGGCGTAAATTCCCCAGGAGTAACAAAATAGGATAGGCTGTCTTTAAAGGCATGGCTAGAAAACATTGCATACATGGCTGGCATCGTAGGGGACAAGTGTCCAAAATGGGCAACTTTGTCCCCTTGCACGCAAGCAAGCAAAATCCACTAAAACATAATTTTTAAACCTAAGGACCAAGATGTAAAATTACAAATGATATATGCGATCAAAGCAAAGACAATCAGATCTAATGGTTCGTAACAATTGTGACTCGTAGTCAAAAGGCCCCTTCCACCACCCCAAGGGATTCCAGCACTTGATTTAGGGGGCACTAAAACTAATAAATAGGATAGTCTGAGCCCTTGGGCAAGTTGGCTAAACCATCCCTAGGTCGTCCGATAATATAGGTGTTATGGGGATAAAGGATAAAAATCTTTCCCTAATATTGACAGCTGCGACTAAGAACTTCGCCAGGCTCCTAATTACCTCTGGTTTTGAATTATTCAATAAGTAGGCAAGCAGCGCCTGATAGGTTCTTCCCGGAAGGTTGGCAATGTGATCAGACAAAAAGAGAGTCCTAGGCTCATCGTACAGGTGACATTCCAGAATGAGATGGCCTGTAGTCTCAACTGCCAAGTGGTTGAACGGACAAAGTATCCTAGCAAATGGGACCCCCCTTATACGGCCTTCTAATAAGGCAGTCGGGAGGGCATTTGTTCTATGAGGGACTTCCCTCTTGGTGAAATAGGCTCCTGGAGGTATCGGGCCATCTGGTCTATTTTAGGCACCCACTCCAAGTAGTCTCTCATGTGCCTAGACAGTCTAATACTTGCCAGTTCTCCCTGCCTCCCCATATCTCACCATCTGCCCACAACTTCACTGACAAGTGAGATGAGGGGCTTTTGCCTTAGATACTCCTTTGAATAGCCCATATGACACAGAATATGTCCCATCTTCTCCGCCCATGGGCTAACAAAGGGATCTTCTCTAAGATCCAGAAAGAGTCCGGGAGCACTAGAGGTCTCGATCTTAACCCAAAATTTCAGGGCGCGCTCGATTGCCATCAGTTGCCAACTAGACTGTCCCACTTCCTGCCTGATTTCAGTGTATGGAGTGCCCTTGGGTATATGTAATAGCCCCTGCAGAAATCTAACATGGCTGTCCTGTATATCTTCTCTAATGCCGCACAGCTGTGCCACTATTTCCTGCATTTCACTTTCTTTGCCAAGCCTCATTTTGTATAGTTTCCTCAGTAGAAACAGTTTGCTATTCAGACTAGTTCTCTCATGCAAGTTTTGCAATGCAATCTACATGCCTCTTGCTGTGGTCTCACTTCTTATATGGATTAACTGGTCATCTTCTACCAATAAACTTATTGTAGCCTTTGCTAACCTGTCCTTTTTATCCCATTCCTAGTGATTTGCTGCTGGTCTGTTCGTGGTAATCACCTCCCATAGTTCATCTTTAGACAGTAGCATTTCCACTTTAAACTTCCACAATTGGAAGTTTACATTGTTCAGCTTTCCTACTGAAAGTCTGAGCTCTGAGCTGCTTGCCATACTTGCTTCCCTCCCTTTCCCCTTCTGGGATTTAGGCCTTCTTACTCACAGTCAGTTGACCTCTCTGTCTGGGAGTTTTCTTTCACAGTCTGCACTCCTTCTGGGTTGCTTCTAGTCTTCAAAATTGCCTTGAAGATGTCCTGGGTCCATAACCTATTATTTTCTTCCAGCGGTAGCTGGAAGAAACTTAAATGCACAGCCACTGCTCATTATAAACAGGGGACTGCTGAAGTCCCAATTTTGAGGAAACCGCTTGCCCTACATTTCTGAAAATTTAATCATGACTGTAAGTTGTGAGGACCATCATACGCACAACGTTTGAAGAAGATCCATTGGGAAAATAAAATGTTATGACTGTTTTAACATTAATTGCTTGTGGTCAAAATACACAGTGTCCTCAAGAATTTGAATAATCAATATCTCCTCCCCCTGGATGAGTTGAGCCCCCAAACCTCACAGGATTGCAGCATGAGATCAAATCAAATCAAATTTATTGGGATATCGGCTTCCGCCATAATCCATGTAAAAATTGTGAACTATAATATACACATAGTCACATAACACATCAATAATAATAATAATAATAATAATAATAATAATAATAATAATAATAATAATAAAATATAATCAAAAAATAACTCTCATCATAACCAGAATTATAAATATATATAACAGTAATTAATTACAAATATAACTATAATAGTACACAGTCGCACTATAATACTATAATACTAAAAACTTGAAATCAGCAATTAAATTGCCATCTCTCCTTGCACTAAAAAGGGGCAGAAAACATATTGAAATACTCTCGTAGGGACCTCAAACCAGGAATCAAATCCAGTTAGTGCGGCAAAGAAATAACCGCAAACTTGTCCTGTCTGGAATGAATTAACTCTCTGCGTTTAAGTGCCAACTTTACGAAAACTGCAATAGCCAATATCGCGTCCCTATCCTCCATCCTCAACAATACTTTATAGGTGTCGCTCTGGATAAGACCGCCATTGCCAGCTAACAGTGGGGTCAGCCACACTGCTCTTAGTGCCTTGAGCTGAGGACACCGTAGCAGAAAATGATTAATAGTGTCCGCTTCATGGAGGCTACATGAACAAAGGCGCTGGTCATAAGGAATGCACCTGTACCTACCCTCAGCAATAGCAGAGTTTACTAGATTAAATCTAAGGTTCATATAGCATCTGTGCAGCTCCGGGTTAGTCAGGAGATCCATGTACTTCTCAAACCCAAAAGAAAGCTTGATTTGCTTCAATCCCGGTGCCACTTTCCACTGGGAAATCCTGTCTAGGTCCTCCTGCCAAGCAGTATCCTGGATTTTTTGGATGACCTCCACCCTGATGTCTTGCAGTCGCCTCCCCTGAAAGAACTCAAATGAGAAGCCCAGCTCCCTAAGTAATCACCAAAGATATAGTACCATGGGGTATGGGCGGGACCCCGAGGAAAATAACTCTTCCCGCAAACACTGGGCCGGAAGTTCTGTGTCCTGTTTAGCCAGAAATCGCAGCCAAAATCTAACATAGGCTTGCTTTGCCCTTGCCCCTAAGGAAGCAACGCCCACCTCTGCCCGCAGTACTGCTCCTGGGACCCCTGGAGCAGCACTGAGGAGTCGCCAGAGGAAATAGTTCTGGCTCCTTTCAAGGGCCCTCTCATCCAGGTTGGGGATGAGTTCCATCTCAAAAGTTGCCATAGGAGGCACTTTAGCGATATAAACCCTAATAAAGGATGACAGAGGGACCCTTTAGACACCCTAGCTGCACTAGCAATAGCCCCAGCTACCCTTGATGCCTTATTGGCTCTTTCCTGGAGGTGGGAGGCCCAGGATCCTCCGGGAGAAAATACGCCACGGTAGCTAGAGGATTTCACCACCCGGAACTCTCCTGCCCTAGTTCTCCAGGAAGGGGGGAGCTTCTTCTGTCCTACTATCATAACTGTGGATTTCCCTGGGTTGATTGCTAGACTGTTCATCATGCAATGGTCGTGGAGGACCCCAATAGCTCGTCTTAAACCAACCTGTGTCTGGGCCACCAGAACCGGTCATCTGCAAACTGAAGAAACCCCAGCTGAGTCTCACCAATCCTAGGCGGATGAAAGTCCGCTGACCTAATAAAATCTGGCAGGTCAGCTAAATAAAGATTAAACAGGAGGGGGGCCAGAACACAACCTTGCTGGACCCCCCTCCTGATCGGAAACCCAGCCGCTCTGCCTCCCTCTCCCGCCCACCCTCACCCATGCTCTATTATCAGTGTATAGGTGGATTATGGAGAGAAGAATCTTGTCGTCCAGGCCCATCTTAGTTAGTTTGGCCCACAGTCTATTCTGAGGGACTGTATCGAAGGCCTTGGTCAGGTCCAGGAAGGCCATATAAAATTTGCACTTCTTGATCTTATGGTATTTAAAAATAAGATGCTGCAATACAAAGCAGCAATCTGCAGTTGACTTGGTCTTCCTGAACCCAAACTGTTCTTTCGGAATTATGACCCTTTCCTCCGCCCACGTGGTCAACTGATTAAGAAGGAACTTAGCATATAGTTTGCCTACAATGGACAGAAGGCTAATTGGCCTGTAACATGAGGGGTCCTGGATCTGGCCCTTCTTATAGATAGGAATTATACAGCAAGACATCCAGGATGGGGGGGACAATGCCCATATTGGCCACCATAGTGAATAGTATGGAAAAAAGATGGGCCCACCTTGTGGGGGTGGCTTGGAGGGTCCCGGCTGTGACTCCGTCGGGCCCCGCCACCTTACCCACTTTCAGGGCCATGATAGCTTCAACAATGGTAGCCTCAGAAAACTCTTCCTTCTGCCATAGGCAGCCTCCCCCACAGCTTGTTATGTCAGGCAAGTTACCAAGTCCCAATGACCGATCTTTGTACAGATCGGAGAAAAATGATTCCCACTGGGCTAGGGAAATTCCTTGACTGCCAGCTCCACTCCTGGGGTTTATAATAATATTCAAGGTAGACCAGAATCAACTCACATTCCCTGTCACTAGGTCCATTGCCATACTGGCCCACTTCCTGTTGTAGTACCCAGCTCGCTTAGCACTTAGCAATTTGGAATAAGCTAGCCTAAGGTTTCTAAATTCTACCCCTTGTATGTCTCCATACCCCCTCACCCATTGTCTCTTGGACCTTATTAGCTGAGCCTTCATCCATCTACACTCCATATCGTACCACTTATCCTTGTTGTTATGTAAAGCAACATTTGGTTCGGGTCTCAAGGTGTCAGCAAAGAGCGTCAAGATGCCCTCGTAACATCCCACTTGTCCATTGGGGTCCCTAGACGTCTCTAACTGGGTAAGCAGATGAGCAAATCTAGAGGAACAAAAAAGATCATGCATTGTCCCAATCATTTCTAGCGGAGTCAATGTTCTTGTCTGAGAAGTGACTCTGACCCCATAGGGCTTCCTAGCTCTAGATTTTGATGCTCCTTCTCCTTTAATGAAGAAGCTGAGGGCAACATGGTCACTTTCAGGTCTTAATACCATCTCTGGTTGACTAAAAAAACCTCAGGATCGAGAGCTGACCAGAATAAGATCAATCCTACTTCTGCCCTGCGGGCCAAAAAAGGTGAAACCCCCCCTTCGATGGTAGATGAGGGAGCCTCTTCCAATACAATCATATCCAGCCTAGAGGCCAACCCTTCCAACCATTTCCTTCATTGAGAAGCCTCTGACAACCCCTCCATCCCCCCCCCCCTGCTCAAAATAGAAGGAGGGTCACTTCTGGTACTTAAGCAGGTGTTCCAGTCACCCAGCAGGACAAATACTGCCTGTGGGTAATGATCCTCAAATAAGAGGATCTCCCTCTCCAGGGCTACCCAGACATCCTCCTCATAATAAGGTGATGCAGATGGGGGAATGTAGACATTAAATACTACAATTTGGGTTCTGGAATGGCTTAATTGAATCAGTTCTGCTTGGTATTCCGGCCTCATGGTGTCAAGTCGGGAAAAATTATGCTGACAACTATTCGTAACGCAAAAGGCAAGCCCTCCAGAAACCCTCCCTCGGCCTTTCCTCCCGCCATGTAAGAGAGACTGGAACCCTTCAATGTCCAGGCTGTCTTCTGATTTAACCCAGGTTTTCTGCAAGCAAACGAGGTTGAAAGACCCCAAGAAATCCTGCCAATCCCTATCCCCCAATTTTGCTTTAGCTCCTGATATGTTCCAGGACATAACTTCAAAGTCCCCCCCCCCCCCATTAGTGGCCCTAATATCCGTCCTCGCGGAGGCGTCAATGTCCTTATGTTATCCTATGGCGGACGTGCTCTGGCTGCAGTGTACGTGTAGGTCCTCCATTATGTCTGTAGCAATGCTATTTGAATGGGTTAATACTGTCTCATTAGATTTTTGCCTTAGGCTATCGCCTTCCCCCCTCACCTGTTCAAAATACTTCAACAGAGTTGTTTGAATCAAGTGATTGCTGTAGCTGTGGCCATATAGGAGGCTATTGGATGCTACACCTAGGTCCTGAGAGAGTGACACTTTTACCCCAGTACCCGGACTAACCCCTGCCTGACTTGCAGGGGCGGTAAAATTAACAATGTGCGGAAAGGAACTTGTCCTCCCTGCAACTGCAGAAGGACTATGTACCCCAGGATCCCCCTCGGGGCCCTGGGTACTATTTTTGTTATGGCCCGATTGCAGCAAACAATCATCTTTATCTGCTGCTGGGAGCTGTCTAAACACATCCCAAGTGGGATGGTGCTCTTTATCGCTAGTGCTTATCCCCCCTAGAAACCTCCCCTTCCAGGTATGTTCCTCTCTTATATTTGAATTTTCATTCAAAATTGGAACTGGGATCTGGGGTGTTGTCAGGCCCAAGGGGACAGGGATAGGAGCCTGGGATTGTGTTTCCATTGGCTGGGGCTTAATTGAATCCAGCAGCCCCAGATCTATTAAGGCTGCATCATCGCCCCTCCCCAGAGGGGGGGGGTCCCATGTGTTGGGGGTCTCCGAGCCTATAGTTTCTTTCAGCTGAGGGTCCCTCAATGGGTCCTGATGGGGCAGGCCCTTAATGGCCACGTCAGATGGTAAGACCGTAGCCCCCCCCTCCCACAGGGGTGAGGTCGGGCCTAAAGGAATCCACCTCGTATCTCCAAGCCCTATCAATGGAAATTCCCCTTCTCAGTAGGAATTTCCTAGCCTTGAACAAATCCAAAACCAAGTCGTGGGAGACGGCTGAAATGCGTAAACAGTACATGTAGTCTGCCCCAATCCTAGGCCTGGGAAGCCAGGCTATACTCTTAATCATAGAGGTTTGAATCGTCCTTCCCCAAAAGTAGGAAAGGTGCTGGGAGACCTGCCCCAACTCCTTCCACTCATGGGCTAGCCCCCTATGGTCAAGCCCAACATATAGTAAAATTTCATCTGCCTTTAACACAGGACGCCTATGGGTACGGGGAAGAAAAGTTCTCTTCTGAGGATCTCTTGCTCTTCCTAGGGCAAACGTTGGCTAGGGAGGTCTCATGTCAGAACGGTCTACTGGGGCTATAAGCTTGTCAACTAGTTCAGCCAGTTGAGATTTGACCACCTTTAAGGAAGAGTCTAAATCCTTGATGCCTGCAAAAAGAGCCTCCACCGTTTTGGCAATTAAGTTGGTTTGATGAAGTAAATAGGTCTTAGTTGCATTGTCACCACACAGCTGTGACTCGCGCTGTCCCCCAAAAGGGGGAGAGGGACATGTGGGGGGGGGGACACTCCCGACCGTCCCTCTCCCCCATAGGACAATGGACAGGTGGGGGAGGCATGCGAAAGGACTGTCTCGTTTACCAGGTGAGAGTCATGGCCCCTTGGAATTTTTGCCGGCAAGTCCTCATCTGAAGAACACGGCGAAGAATCACGACCATGTTTCTTTTCCATAGCCCCAACCCAGACACTTTAGTAACTATAGCTCCCGGCCCCCTGGCCTTGCCCTTCGGTGTGCTGCCTCAGCGCTCGCCTCCGGAAGCGTGAGTCTATTAACAAGTTGAGGTTGGGTCATGTGAAGTGGGCCAGCCAATGAGTCACCTCGCCAACACTTCCCCTCTCGGCTACACAGTAGCTCCGCTCCTCCCTCCGGCAGCGTGAGTCTATTAACAAGTTGAGGCTGGATCACATGAAGAGGGCCAGTCAATGAGCCACCTCAACAACACTTCCCCTCTCGGCTACACAGTAGCTCCGCTCCAGCATGAGATCAATAACAACTGCTTTTGAAATATCATAGTAATTGGTGCAGCCACAACTGAGATATTATTGATAAATAACCAATTCTGCAGGCTCACGCATGTGCACTTGAGCTCGTCTCTCCTCGCGGAGAGCTGGGGAAGCGGCTGCATTGCATCCCCCTGTGAGCTGTTGCCTCTTTGTGCTGCTGCCCGGCCCTCTGGCAACCCGCAAACCCCGAATTCACCCCCCACAACCCCTACCAACACCCCCCACCAGCCCCGATCTCACCCCCCCAAGCCCTGCAAACCTAGACCTCACCCCCCACCAGCTCCCTACCTCCCACCCCCTCCATGCCCCCGGCTTGACCAGAGATGCCCCAATCCCCTTCACAAACCTCCCACCCTTCCAGCCCAACAGGAGGCCCCCTCAACCCCC
>QEPC01012438.1:4449938-4494635 GCA_003113815.1 Sphenodon punctatus
GGGAAACACAAAGAACACAGGGAGGGGTACAAAACTGAAATGAAAATCAATCTAATAATAATCCTATTCTAAATAAAGCCAAAACTTAAAACAGGGGAAGGGAATCAGGGATGGATTAAGAGGGAAAGGGAAAGGATTCAGTGGAGGGAGGAAGGAAGATTGAACACAGGGAACACAGGGAGGGGTAAAAAACAAAAAATAACACCTAAATCTATCTAATATAATCTAAATAAACGATAATATGGAGGTAAATGGGTTGGATGGGTGAAATAGGAGGAGGATGGCAATAGATTAGGAATAGGAAGGAACAAAAACTGCTGAGAGAGAGGGAGCCTTCTGAAACACCTGCTGTTCAGGAACAGTGACTAGCTAGAAGGTGTTGGGAAGAGGAGAGGCAATCAGTTTTGTTTCTTGCTGTGCCCGCCTCACCGCAAGCCCCATTGGCTCTGTGCAACCTAGCCCGTGGCCAATCGCAGACTGCGAAGCCAGTGGTCTGAGGCAAAAAGGGATGGTGATTGGGCAGGCTGGCTGCTACTTCCAAGCCTCTCCAGCCCTGGTGCCTAGAAGTCTGCTCCTCAGCTGACTCCCCCTCCCTGTCACGTTTTGCCTTCCAGTGATATGTTTTTGCCACCCAAACTCAACCGAACGCAATCCGAACTGACCGAACTGTTTGGTCATTTCAATGTTCTGATCTAGTTCGGTTCAGCCAGTTCGTGTTCAGATTCGGGTTCGGGTTTGGTCGTCCGAACAGGCCGAGTTCGGGCCGAACTCCGAACTTCCAAACCACATTCGCTCATCCCTATTTTTGAGTCATCCTTTGCTATTCTGATTACCCATGACCAAACATAGGCCGCTTTTACATGGATTCCCTAACCCCCCTGCTCGGTCTGTGTGTGTGTGTGGGGGGGCATCCGTGTAAATGGCCAGCAGTGGGTGGGGGGATGGGTGTGCACTAGGTCTTCATCCGTATTAATACTGAGCAGGATGGGTGGGGGTGCGTGCATGCTTCCATGCAACACCCACCTACACCCATCACACACCCATCTCCACCCACCTACACCCGTGGAGCCCTCTGGAAAACCAAAGGACCTTCAGTGGGTGGAGATAGATGGAGGTTGGTGGAGATGGGGGGATGTCCGTGTAAATGGACACTCATACATCTCCACCCACCGAGGCACGCACACCCATCCCCCCACCCACCGCCATCCATGTAAAAACAGCCAGAGCCTGGTCTCAGAGGATCTTCTTTGCTGAGCTTGTAGCTGAGTCCAGTAGTCACAAAGTCACAACACAACAAGTGTATTTGTTCCCAATGAATATTGTATTTGGGGATCTATAGGTAAAAGGGATGTTAAAGTTCCTGGACTCATTCTGTGCCTTTGATCATTCCATTGTTATAGAGCAGAGGTGAAGGAGCTTTTCCTTCTGGCAGTCATGTTGGCAATTTAAAATTGGCCAGTGAGCCACACCAAAAAAAGGAGGGTAGGGGGGAAATAGTCCCCCATGTGTCAGCTATTCCACAGGCAGCACCAGCCCTCTTTCTCTCTGCCCACTGAGGTCTCCTGGTGCGGTAACCCTGTGCAGCTACCACTAGAGCCACCGGTGCTCCAATTCCCCAAGCCAACCTATTCCTGATTTGGGGTGGGAGCACACCAATAGCAGCCAAAGGGAAGCTGCGATGAGCCAGACTGAAAAGGGGATAGGACTGAAGTAGTTCTTGAGCTAGGAGTTCTCCTCCCAAGTTACCGAGTGTTAGGAACATGAAAAATTGATGGATCAAAACTAGCTTCCATGTGGTGCAATGGCCTGTCTCTCAGAGTGTTAGCTAGGGTTCCTGCCTCTCTGGATTTGACCCCAAAAGTCTGAGTTTTAATCTAGAGTCTCCAGGCTCCGGTCAACCCTCAGTTTCCATGCCACCATCAACAGCTTGCCATTACTGCAGAGCCTGTAAGCAGCTGGCCCAGGCAAGGGCCTTCGTAGTTGCAGAGTGGTGACAAGACTCTGCTGCTAGGGAGGGTTCTGTTTTGTTGCCCCTCCTGCAGGCTGCTCTCAGCCCCCCAAGCAGGCACTTTTATGGGTCTCTCTCCAGCATGGTGTGGGCAGGGGGAAGGCCGTAAGGGAAGCTGCCAGGGCCAGCACCTCCTTAGCCTCTCCCACAGGGCAGCTACATCAGACAGGGAGGAGGCCATAGGGGCTTTCCTGCTCCCTTACTGATGTGACCTCACCTCTATAGAGTGTTGTGATGTCACAGCCTCATTTGCCCCACCCCCTTTCTGACATAGCCCCACCTCTCGTGGAGCATCATGCCATCATGGCACTCTGTAATAGGAAGGGTTATTGTTTTTAACTTTTGGGGGGCAGGGAGAGAGGGAGCTCACTTGGGTGAGAGATGCGGGAACAGGAATGGATGGGAGACTTCCTGGAGTGAGAGACAGGACAATGGGCAGGAATAAGTAAAATTCTGGAAATTTTCCGTATTATCAGTATTTTTCAGTAACTTCCAGTATTATCAGTAATAACGGAAATTATTGGAAATTACCAGAAACTACCAGAAATTATTAAAATGGTGGGAAATTGTGGAAAATGTCGGTTGATTTCATCCTCGCTCCAAAAGGTCAGTATTTTCCAATGAAACGAGAGCACCTGTTCTTGCTTCAGGCCTAAATATAACTATAAAGGCAGGAACTGGATGCTTTTCGCTGGGGGAAAAAAAAGACTTATGAGCTTAGACAAAGCACAAGTTGTCTTCCCCTTCCCCCATTATTCCAGTTCTTCCCGATCATTCTGACCTACGGGACCCAGAAAACATTGTAAAGGTTATTGTAACAGGGCCATTCAATCTTTGTCAGGTTAAGCCTGAAACAGGGCTAGATATTTCCTAATGGGGAAAGATCACCTGAACCAGGCATGGAGGCAAACATCTGCAAGCCCTGGAAGGAGTTAGTAGAGATGGGCTGACAAGCCAATTATGTGAGCTAATTGCCTCAGCTGCTGTTGGGCAAGGAACTAATGGGAGGAGCCAGCTGGGAGAAAATGTCCTAAAAGGCTTAACTACAGCTCAGATCAAATCAAAGGAGAGGCAGAGCCTGCAGCTTGTGGGGGTTTGCTTCAGGGTTTAGGAGCCTGGCCAAGGGAGGAGTAGGCTGGATATTTGAGAGATGGGGTTCAAGGAGAGGCCTGCCTGTCATTTAAGGAGAGGTGGAAGCTTGAGGGGCTCCCTCCTAGATTGAAGGTGTTATGTGTGGGACTGTGTACTGGAATTTATGAAGCATAAAGCAGTGTGAGGTACATATAAACAAAACAGACTGTTTGAGGCTGTTTGGAGAAGATTCTACAGGAACCTGTGCCAGGGCTACCCACATACAGTTATGTAAAGGTCTCCTTATACCTAGAGGCAGGGCTGACTCTCTGTATTGCTTTCATAAATGTATAGTGAGGGGGAGGATGGGATACCTCCTTTCCTTTAACCCTTCCCCAAAGTCTGGCACACTTAGTGTGTTTTTAAATGAGATGCTGCACCACATGGCCACCCTGGTTCACTTGTACTCATCCAAACACCTGTCTGAAGGTGGAGCAGGGGATGCACACTCCCCTTAGTCACCAAGCTTCCGCTCATGGCAATTCATGAAGTACTGCCAAGAAATCCAGAGCGTTCCATGTGGGGCAAGTCAAAAAGGTCCGTGCAACGGGTAGCTACTCAGCCCCTACTGGTATGAACTGGGGTGGAGAGCCACACGAGCAGACCATTTCACCACTCATAGGCACTGTGAGTGGGGGACACGACCTTTGCACGTCACAAGAACTGGTGGGAACATGTCAGTTACAAAGGCCAGCCTGTTGCGCTTCCCCCTCCCCCATGGTCTGTGGCAGGGGTGGGGTGGTAGCTGCCGCAGTAGCCACACTTAGAGCTGCCATTAGAATCCCTCCCCATGCACTCCATTTGAGTGAGTGCTCTGTGGCAGTGCCACTCACTGACCACAGACACCCCACCAAGCCTTTCTCATTTAAAAACACCCTCAGTTTCAGAAGCTGGACTAGCCCTGCACTGTTGTCTTGTAGCTTAGGGGGATGTTCCCAAAATGGAATACCAAAGAGCATGCGTTTGAATCTTGCTTTTGCTCATTGGACCTCCTGCACACCTCACCATTTTTCTTTTAACTGTCATGGGAAGAAAATGGAAGATGCTCCTTCTTTTCTCTAAATAAGCTGGACAAGATGTGACACAAAGGCACAGTAAGGTATGGTATCAGGACTCTTTGCACAACTGCCCCAAAGCTGAGCTACCCAGTCACACTGCTAATGCTGCTGCAGCTTCTTGACAAACTGCTGAGCCTGTTTGACTACTGGGTGATATAGAAAATCCTTCTCTAGGGCTATATTAAATAACACAGGCATCTATCAGAGTGCTTTGAAAAGGGAATCTGAAGGTCAGAATTTCAGTGTGGATTGTGGGAGGATCTATTATAAATGTGATGTGCATTTTATATTTTTTAACAGTTTGCTTTTCAATAACATCCTTTTTAAATACAGGGTGAGGGGACTGAGCTTTGGGGGAACTTACTTCTGCATTCAGTTACTTCTGTTGCAACCACAGGTTGCTCTCTAGTATGTTCCTCATTTTATTATGTATTTTTTATTATTATTAACAAGCATTTACATAGTGCCAGAATGTACTTGGCGCTTTACAAAGTAATGGAATCTGAGAGACGGGTGGGCGGTTGGGGGGAGACAAAGGTCCTGCACCACAACCCACTCTTGTCTCTGGGCCTACACCATTCTGCTAATACAGTTTATTCCTGACCAAGTCTGTCTCCACTCTCCTGTGCAGCCCCACATCTTGGAGAGAAACTGTTCTTAGTTACTGTAGGAATGTCATTCCCAGGAGACAAATCCATTTTCAAAAATGTTGTACTTCAAGGCTGAAAGAGGTCAAAGATTGTGTGTGGCGTGTGAAAGGGTTGTATGGGGGATTGGGGAGGGGGTGAGTAGGAGGAAGATTTGTATAGGTATGGGAGCAGGGGGTTTCTTTCTCCAAGTTACCAGAGAAGTGGGAGGAGAATCCATGGAGGTTTGTGGAAGAAATTTCTTCAGCAACCTGAATGCTCTCTAGCTTCTCTCCTGACCTCCATTGCCAGAGGCTGCGTGCTGCTGTAGCAGCAGGCTGGGACACTCCTGCCCTAAGGGATCAGTGGGCTACGCAGAGAACATTTTCCACTTTTCAAGCTGTATTAGATTGCTTTCAAAGTGTGTCCATTAATTGCAACCTGCCTTCAAAAGACCAGAAAGCAAAGGAGGGGAGGGGCGGCGTGTGTTTTTAAGCAAGTTGGGTGGGGGCAAGAGAGAGAACAAAAGGAAAACAAGAAATCTTACAAGGTGAACATTCTGCTGCTCTTCGTCTAATGAGACCATGACAGGCCGTGTGGAGAGCAGCCTGGAGCGGGCGCCACAGCAGCGAAAGCAATATCAAACCACAACAGGAACAAAGACAAGACAAAAGAACTTGGGGGAAAATGCTTCGGATCAGCAAATCTGTCGGTGTGAGATTAAAGAGCACCTGCCACTTTCCCAAAAGGTCATATTAAAAATCTGAGAGGCAGTGAGAACGAAGGCTTTTAGTGGAAAGACCTAATGAAGATACAGTGACAGGGGAGATATTGGGCGAGGAGGAGTAGACACTGGTGCTGGATCCCACAACACATACTGTTCTACCAAAGCACCTCAATCCCCAGCCACATTTACCCTCTGCTATGTTAGCCCTGGGCTTCCTGAGGGCTGCCTGTGGCGGGAAGAGCGGGGTATAAATTTTGTAAAATAAATAAATAAAATAAATAAACTCTTCTGGTGCATCTCAGCCTCATTCTGCAGAATCCCTTTTGATTCCAGCCCTGGGCCCCTAACAGCTGTGCCAACATACCACAGTTCCAACCTGGCACAGTCGCCAGTGCCACAGTTCCAGTGCTGAGTTTTCTAACAGCAGAGATTGCCAATTGTGCCGGGTGGGCACACTGGTATGTGCTGAATGTACAAACGCCTGGAAGAGTCTAGCATGAAAAACCATAAAATTCATTCTCATGCATGGTAGAAAGCAAATTGGAATCCAGGTCTCCAGAGGTGGGAAGCTAGTGCGCTAGCCAAGAGCTCTTATGTCTCTTTATGATGCATATTACACTGTGTGCCAGGTTTTGTCTGGTGAGCTTGATGCATGAACTTCATACAATGTGCCAGATGTGCAGACATCTCAAGTCATTTTACCCATTACCTCATAACAGAAAGGGCCACAGTCTGTCCAGAAAGGCTGCACCTTGAAGCTCTTTCACCTGCTGTGTCCAGATGTGGCTTGAAGGTATTAGCAATTTCTGCTACAGTCTATCCAATAATAGGCAAATGGAGAAAGTGCGGGGGAATGTCACAAAGAGAAGATTCAGTAGGTCCTTTGTCACTGCTAATTTTACAGTCCTTTGGAAAGCTGAAATGGGTAGCCAATTCAATATTTGCAGGTATTATTCAGTCGGTAATGGTGTATCAGAATGGGTACCCAACTACCCAACATTCTGGGTAGTATTGTTATTGGGTAACAGTCTCTCAATTTTTTCTCTTTTTTCCAACTTTCTGTGTTTCCATCATTTTCAGTTTACAGAAAGTGGAAAGGGCAGAAAATGGAAAAATTGGGAAATAAAGTACAACTTAAGGACCACATGACTGTAGGGGATCCAGGCCATGTGTCCGAGTGCCTCCAAATTGCAGAAGAGATGGAAATGGGCAGAAAAAGGAAGGGGGGGGGGAATGTAGTATGGTAAATGAGTACCAAAACAGGTAATTAATGAGTATCATTCTGCACTCAAACTGTCCAAGGTGGTTTGGGTACTGCAGGGGGGTGCAATTTGTTTTTGTTATGATAACTGAAAAACATATTTCTCGCTATAACATTTTTGTTTCTTATTCAATTCTGATGAAACATGAGGAAATTGTACCCCCAACAGAGGGCACTAGGTGTTCCACATTTTGGAAAGATTGGCTAAAGGGAAACAATTTTATAGGCAATTGAATGTTGTGATTTTAAGAAAAACAGCATACACATTCCTGGCTACATCGTCTTTATCTTCCATCCAATTTGCATGACACCTGGAAAGATTATGATCCTTCCCAAGATTACTAATTCTGCCAAATTTCAGAAAGATTGAATAAAGGGTCCTGATGTTAAAAGCCATTAACTTGAAAATGCATTTCCAGCTGTAACATTTTTATATTCCATCCTGTTAGTGTTTACAAGACAGTTGGCAGTAATGTATCCTAAACCTTCCCTGTCATCTCTGCTAAACTACAGGACAATTTGTTAAAGGGTCCCAATTTTATAAGCAATTAAAGTTGTCCCCTTCAAGACCATTATTCAGATAAATAGCAGCACATGCAGTGCCAGTCAGAGGCAGGCACCCTTCATGGCAGGGGTAGGGAGAATGTAGGAGGGAGAATGTGGAGCAACCCAACAGACTGACAGAAACAGTCATTGGTCAATTACTGCATGCTTCCAGTTTTACAGGACCAATCATTGGTGGCTTAGAGGAAGGCATAGAGGGTGGACCTGAGACAGGCATAGAAGGGACATTACTTGGACTTTAGGGATAGAATCACAGCAATCAGGAGACATAGTTTACACATTCAGGCTGGTCAATTATCATCACAATAACATCCTGCAGCACTGTGACAGAGGACATAAGAGAATCTCTATTGGCTCTTTCCTAAACAGATGCTTCTGACTTCCCAGTAACAAGTGCGGGAGAGATGATGGGGTGGTAACAGCACAAAATGAGGATATTTGGTTGACATTTCTGCTGGCCAATTGGCATCACAAACCGATCTTATACCACAGTGACACGTAAGAGAATCCCTGGCATAGACACATTGGGTGAAAACAGACATGACGCTAACCACACTTTAACCACACTTGATGGTCATTTATGCATGTTGCAGGGATGTATTGGTGCCCTATACAGCCCTGCAACATGGGGTGATTTCAGACGTTATGGGGCCCATTGGCCCCGTACCGAAATCAACCCATTCATTCCCCGTCGGGGTCACCCCGTCACGCCGCAACAGACGTGCCGGGGGGATCCCGGCGGGGAATCTGGGAGGGGGCGGGGCCATGCGACGCAAAGTGTGGCTGCACGGCCCCGCCCCCTCCACGCTCCCACTGCCCACCCTCTTGGGTCAATGTCAACCACAGCCAATTCCCTGTGGTGGCTTGGACCACGTAACGTCTGTTGGGGGGAACATTACCACAGCGGGGAATCACATTCACTACACGAGTGGCAGAATCAGCAGGACCGGAGGCCGTTGCATGGTGAAGGCGATTCCCCACCGTGGTGACCTCCGCCATCACGTCTGGATGGTGGCCACGGCCCGGAATCCCCACAGGGATTCCGGCCTGTGGCCATAGCAGGCGAGCACCGCGGCGGCCGCCCGTCTCCCCAGAAGGCAGGTGGCGGGGAGCGGGGAGGGGGTGGGACCGTGTGGCTGCACGTTGCGCCACGCAGCCCCATCCCCTCCCCGATTCCCCACCGGGATCCCCCGGCACATCTGTTAGGGCGTGACGGGTCATCCCGGTGGGGGATCAATTAATTGATTTCGTGACAGGGCCAATCGGCCCCGTCACGTCTGAAAACACCCAAAGAAGGCACAGCCAAGAATGTATATGCAGATTTTGCAAAATAACATAATATAACTGCTTATAAAATAAGATTCCTTTATCCAGTCTTTCTGAAAGCTGGCATTCATAATGAATTTGATTGGCGGTACAAGCCTTCCATGTTTCATCTAAATATAATGGAAAACAAAAAGGTTACAGCCAAAAATGTTTTTTTAATTGAAACCAATGAAAATAAAATATGAAAGCAAAAACAAAAATGAAATTTCTATATTTATAAAAACAAAAACTAATCTTTAAATAAAGAAAATGAAAAATGAAAACAAATAATGACACGGGTCCCTGATATATACCTCTAAAAATGTGACGGTTTTACCCATTCACGCAGGTATCCGTTTTAGCTCTCCTTCTTCACCCTTGTTACTATGGCAAGGCAGAGGGTGAAAGAAAGGACCCAGAGAGAGTTTATCAGAAATTCTATGAGGATGCTCGGATACGTTCCTGGCTTTTGATGCTCCAATTTAACATAGTCCCAATAAGCATGAGTAATTGAAAAGCCTTCGCTCCAGTGACATTGCATATTACTAAGAGAACAGGGGTTGGAGATCACACAAGGTCACAGGCTGGAAAAGACAAAATAGAATCTGAAAAGGAATGTGTCTGTCAGGTGTTAGCAAAAGTTCAGGAGACTCTCCTCTGTTACATCCGCTTCCTTTTCCTTGGGCTAATGCCCGTTCTTCTACAGTGCTGCTGATTCTGACTGACATCCCTGCCTTCAGCTCTGATGCCAAAGGGGAGAGAGCAGCCACAGTAAATTCTGTGGCATTTGGGGAAACTGTTAGCCAGTCAGAAATGGGTGGATTTACTCTGTTCTACCACAATCTAGGGCAAATAAGCCCCTCCAATAATCTCCTAAACTCTTCAAAAAAGCAAGCTCAACCCTCACTTTGGGTAAAATGTGCAAACATGACCAGGCAAAATAAATTGGTTAAATTAGGGAGAGAGGAGATTTCTATATCTTTCTGCAATGGACGAGGGGCTGGGGGTGGATTTGCCAAATTTGTTTGCAAAATTGCACTGTCCTAGCTACCATGGGAAAGTTCCTATGCACCACAATCGAGTTGAAATGGGTAGTTCATTTGCTACCCATGGGTAGGGTACTTGACAGGCTACCTGGGCACTTATAGGTACCCAGATACTAAAAAAAAACCCAGTAATTTCCAGCACCTATTTTTCAATTTTCTGGTTGCCGGTTAGTAAATCAGGACAGAAAACCAAAAAATTAGGACCAGAAGCTGAAAAACTGGGACCAGAAGTTGACATTTGGAACATTTTGCGACATCAGGCTTGTGAATCAGGTCAAAATCAGGTACCAATCAGTACCCGATATTTTGGGGCTGTTTTGAGTACTGGAAATTTGATGGGAATACCTGTTTTTGCAGGTACTCCTCTCAGTTCTAGCCATATACCATCATCACTTCCATGAAATTGTTGCAGTATCTTTGGCTTTTAGTTAAATGACCTGGGGTCCACCATACCCACTAGTGGGCTCCTGTCCCTTTAAGAACAATTATGCAATATGCAACTCCAACCATTTCCATGAAGTGATTGTTGAGGTGCATTCCTTCAGGGGTGTGGAAAGTGATGACTACTGAAGAATGTGTTTCTATGGACAAAGAGGAGAGCCTCAAGCACAAATGAGCCAAGAACATGGCGTGTTCCTCCGAGCAACATGATATGTGTATCAGGCATTGTTGGAGACACTTAAATATTTGAGTTAGAGACTAGGAAAAGGGGCCGCCATCAAGTTTCTCCTCTATTACAAGACATCAGAGCTTGGATGAAATACATCACACCTACACTAATTGTTAAGATAAAGAACTACCAGTTTCATTCAGGTAGTTTCATTTCATTCATCTTGAATCAGTTTCATTCAAGATGCTGTCCTGTTCTAGCATGTTTTGGAACTAGGCTGTTTTTAAACAATACATTTCGAACATTCTAGTGTTTTTTTATGTCATTCTGAAGGTGATTGTCTAGATAGTTAGAACATTAAAATGTTTGTTGCTTCTGTCTTGCTTTCAGGTTTTAGAACATTTTTGTCAAACACCTTTTTCAAGGTTTTATCAGAATGTTATAAATAAAGAATGTTATACAACCATCAGTTTTACCATCTGCACAGGTAGAAGGTTCTAATCCTTAGACAACTGAGAACAGAATACTGTAATAGATCACAATAGTGGTCATTTATCCACAGATAATTGATTGATCATGATGATGACATCGTTCCGACAAGTCAGGTAAGAACAAGTTCGGAACGGTATAGTGTGGCCATTTAAAAACAGCCTGAGGTAAGGACAAAGATGGTAAGGATAAACTCTTATGTTCTTATGTTCCCACTTGCTTTTCCACCGGCTGTTCCCAATTCCTAGGGAGGCTGAGGGAAGCAGGAGGACAAGGGAAGCTAGTCGTTGAGGGCCAAATATTCCCAAGAGCCCTGCTCCCATTTACACAAGGTCCTGAGCTCTTTTGAGAAGCTGCCTCGAGGTTTGCACATTGCTGCTTGTGCTCTTTCTTTCTGAAGCAAACTCTCAAAACAGTGCAGATGGATTTTTGTTGCTCATCATTTTGCTTCTGTTTTGCCAGCCTTGAAACGAGTCCTTCTGGCACTTTTGATAGATGGGTTGAAAGGGTCTCAGATCTCACTGTAGGATCTATCGGCTTCTGTTGCAAATATTTCCCAGGGATCTGAGCTCCTGCAGGTAGGCTATATAATCCCTGTGACGACAGTCCGTGGGGGGGAGGGGAGAATATTTTTCTTCCCGTTCGGCAGAAGCATAACACCTTTCCAAAAGTCAACATGAGCCTGAAACCAAAAGGGAGCAGCCCTCGATGTGCAGCTTTGACAGGGCTGTTTCAATGTGGGCCTGTGTTGGCTGCCATAGAAGGAGGATTAGCAAAAGGAATAGCATAAACACAGCTTTTTTTTATTTTTATTTTTTATGAAGCAGAGTTGGGATGTTGTCTTGCTGTGAATTGTATGCAAATACACTAAGCAGAGGAGATGTGCAACATTAAACTTGGCAGCCCTGCTCCTTCTGAAATGTAAATTTAAACAAGAGCTGTGTAGCACGCAGACAGCAGTGGCAAACATTTCCGGCTGCTACAAGACAGCCGTTCTGTACACAATCCTGAGCAGATTTGCTACCAGTTAAGACCACAGGTGACATTTATAACTTTGATTAGATGGGAAAAAACAAACATACAGAAGCTACCAGGGCCTCAACATGGCAGCTCCCATGAATCTGAGGCTACAATAATAATTGCTGAGCATCAAATTGCGGGGTGATTATGACATGGCAGCAAAGGGTTAATTGGGATGCCATACGTTAAGGGAAGTAAGAAGACAAGTGAGAATTTAATGGGATGTGCATTCATTTTTATATGCAAATGTTAAAAGAAACCAAGTGCCCTTACTCAATCATTTGTGTTTGCTGATTGCAGTGGAAAATGTTTTATTTATAAAGTGATAGTCAAATTCCTCCCTGGTGTAGTTCCATTGTAGTCACGGGACTTATACTGTGGTGCTAATGTTACACCACCTCGAGGGAGATGATCTAGGATACTGGGATGGGATTGCTTGTTCTGTCCCTGTAGGTCAACAAATGGAGAGCTCCTTTCTCCCTTGGATGGACAGGGATTCCAACCATGCTTTGTCACTTTCTCCCCAGGACACACTTTGGGGGGCTCACCTGGAGTGTGGTCAGAAGTCTATATGCAGAGGAGACGGATACTCTGTGAGATGGGGGAGGAGTGAGTGGACTCTGGGGTTCTCTAAGAGAGGTGTGGGGTCTGTCATGCCCATGGTGAGCAGTGCTGATGTCAGGGAAGCTGGGGGGTGGGGGCAGAGGATGCAATGCTTTGATACTGCTTCTAGGGCTGCACTGTGAGAGTAGGGATTGATGGAGTGCAACTGGTATTCTGGGGGGTTTAATTACACAGTGATAATTGCAGCACAGGGCATTTCCTGGCCAGCTGGGAGGAGCTGATGGTATAGTAGAGGGACATTAGCTGATCATGAATCCCCAGGAAATGCCCTGTGCTGAAGTTATTATTTACAATATTAACTGGGAGCGAAAAAGAAAAGGAGCACACCAGCACATGGATTTGTTAATGGGTGAGACAATTTCCATTGGCTTGGGCAAGTCTAATGTCTCATATTGTAGCCAATCAGATAGCTCATTGTGCCAGGCCAGGGTATTAGGGGGACATGACTTTTTGGGGCTACCCCCAGGAGGGTAAGATTTCTACAAATAAGTAGACTAGGGCCTGCGGCTGGGATAGATTGCTCCCGTATGCATGTGTTACACCTAGTTACTAGTACAGCATACGAGGGCTGTAAGTTTGGAGTAATCTATGGGGAAGTAATAAAGAAGCCCTACGGGTACTGGGGATACAATGGTTAGGGAAACGGTTACCTTATTTTAGTAATTCTATAATTGGTCATATTGTTTTAATGATTACCAATAATTGCAGATTATTACTATCATTTGTGAGGTGGAATCACTTCCTTTATTGTTGAATTGTTGAATAGGAAGTTTGTTTTACAATTTTTTTGAATGTTTTTATGTATGTATTGTTCCTTTTGCTCTCTCTTTTTTGTATTGAACAGCAATGACCTAAGGTCACGTCTTTTTAATAAATTGAATTGAATTGATATCTTGTGCACAATTCTATTGTGTTTAGAATTCCATTTTCTGATCCAGAGAAAGTGCATTTTGCCTTAGCCTGGTTGCAGTGACAATTCCCTCCTGGGATGTTGAGTAAGAAATCGCTTCTGAATAGATTTGAATGTTTTCTAGGCTTTTAAACTGTTGGACCACAATCCACAAACCACTTAATCCAGAATAGTCCCATTGAAACCTGCAGAGATGCCTTTTGTAAAATTCCCACCCCACTTAATGAGAAGTTCATAAATTCTCACGAGCTCAATATCATCTTCATTTTACAGATGGAGAAACTGAGATCAAGAGAAGTGAAGGGAGTTGTTAGGTCCTGGTCACTAGGGATGGGTGAACAGAACGCCATTCGGATGTTCGGTCATTCGGTTCGAAACCTGAGTTTGGGTTCGACTGTTCGGTTCGACGGAGTTCGGTTCGGTCGAACTCGCTGAACATTAAACAAAATGCTATCAGTACTGAAACTGAAAGTTTTTCGGTATTGGTATTTTTGGCCCTGAAACCACCCCTGGTGTCCACCCCTGGTGCCAGGAAGTCTGCTCCTCAGCTGCCTCCCCCTTCCAGTCATGTTTTTCCCGCCCCCAAACTCATCCAAACTCATCTGAAGTGTTCGGAAGTTCGAGTGTTCGGTTTGGAAGTTTGGCTTAGTCGTCCGAACAGACAGAGTTCGGGCCGAACTCCGAACTTCCGAACCACGTTCGCCCATCCCTACTGGTCACAAAGAGGCAAAGCCAGGATTAGAAGAACAAAGGCTTCCTGAGTGACTATTTCTCCTTCCTCTTCTTTTTCCTGAGCAGTATCCCTTCACCATTCTTCTCATTTGGTCCAGATACTGTGGTGGTTGGTGGTGATGAGCATAGCAGAAATAGCTAGACAGACAGATGAGAGAGCTAAATGGTTACGTGGATAACTCTTAGTGCCTGACTCATTTCTTGTTAATGATCCTTCATTTAGCAGCAGCAATGTCTGTTTTTCAAAGGAATTCTTTTCAGGTAGTCCATAGCTGGACGGTAATTGCAGTGTCCATCTTAGATTGTAAGTCCACTGGACAGGGACCAGTCTCCAAACATCTGAGACTGTAAAGTGCTGCATATGTCTAGTAGTGCTATAGAAATGATAAATAGTAGTAGTAGTAATAACAGAAAGGGAAAATAGGCAGAGTGTCAGGACAGTCCTCCACCATTAAAGAAAATGGGAGTTTTGCCATGGAGTTTTGGTGAGGCTAATCCCATGCCACGTGCAGCGCTGCATAGACCACATGCGGTGCGCATGCACGGACATGCATGCAAACCACGTGCACCCTCAGCATGGGGCCTGTGGCGCCTATGCAAGCCATGCGGATGTGTGCATGTGTGCATGTGCATGGCTGCACGCACAGAACATGTGATCGGCCCCAATGAGTGGAGGATTGGGCCCTGGGTCAGAATCCACTGGGATCCAGAGGATATTGGAGAGAAAGTAGACCTTGAATACAGGTTTGTTGTGCATCCAGGGAGTCTCTGTCATGGTGATTTCAAAGCCATGATGAGTTTGCACTATGACTCCCATCATCTGTTTCCCAAATGCAATGAAAGACGCCAACTTCTCCCCTGCAGATAGGTACCCGTGTCTCACGCACAGCCCCATCCCATGCTGTTTGTTGCAGGCACAGAACCTTTATTAGGGCAGCAACAGGCTAGTGGCTTTATTATTCATGGGTATTAGTCTCATTTTCATTTAGCCCTTCAGGTACCCAAATAATATCCGTGACCAAAATGGGCACCTGAGTATCCATTTTGTTTTTGGGGCAGGAGGGTTAAGTTTGGTTATTTCATTTTTTCAGTCATTACTGTTACATCGTTTTCAGTAGCTGCATATGAGCAATCGTGCTAGCATTACTCAAATATGTCATTAAATGACCAAAATACTAAAAAACTGAACAAGCCCTCCCCAATAAAAAACAAACAAACACAATCTTATATAACAGATATCCAATGGAGTGTAAACAGATATTGGTTATTACCAAAACCACCATTTTCAGTTCAGTTGGGGTACATGATATGAATTTACCCTTTTTTAGGTACTCGTTTTGACTCTAGTTTCCATTCAACATGAAGATAAAAGGGTGTGGATTTTCCTTAAGGTTAAAGAAAGTTGGCCCTGGATGAATCTTGCCATTTGTTCATGCACATTGTAATCTGGGATCTTAAATTCATGGGGCAGGGATTCATACAAAGGGCTTTATTCCTCTATTCAATCCACCCTGAGTTCACGCTGGAGAAAATTCCATCCCAGTGTATATCAGTGGTTCTCAAACTGTGGGGTAGGCCCCTACCAAGAGGCTGGTGGGGACACACAAGACGGACCACAGCTGACAAAAACCTAGCTCCGCTCTGACTGAGCTTGGGGAATCTTGCAAATAACGGGGTGGCAAGAGGAACAAGAGAGTCAGAGAAAAGGGGGGAGAGAGAAGGGAAGCAGCAGAAAGGTGGGAAAGGGAGAGCGCGCAAAACAAACATGCACTAGGTCGATGACTGCACATCTCAGGGGCGGAGAGAACAGGAAATATTCAGCTGGCCATCCCCACACTGCGCCCAGTGTCCCGCCCCCACCATGACAGGCAGCTATGCTGGCCAATGACGGCCAGCCATGGCTGCCTGTCATGGCGGAGCCAGACCGGCAGACCCGCCAGGGAACACATGCAGCTCCAATGGTCCACTTTGGCCTGATCAGAGCGGACTCTAGCCTGGGCTGTGATCCTGGTGGTTTTCAGGATCACAGTCTTAGCTAGCTGCTAGCATAACCCAGGATACCCTGGTTTGAACATAACCCATGTGCAGGCGGAGTCCAGGCACAAACGTGCCACAGCAGACTGAACCACTCTGCTGTCATGTTTGTTTTTATCCTATGCGTGGTGGGGAAGGGGTTTCAATTGTCACAGACAGGTGGAAGGAGGAGCATGGCTCAAAACAGTTTGAGAACCACTGGTGTAAGTAACAGCAGCTCCACAGACCTTGCTGCAACAGGGTTCAGAGCTCAGCTCTCCTTTAGATGCCCTACATTAGGGGATGGATTTTCCAATGACGACAGCAAGATTTTGGGGGCTACTTGCAGCAGAGGGTGACCTGACCTCCTTTGAAGGTCTGGCCCCTGGAATCCCAAGATTCAGGTCTCATAATACAGATACAGAAGGAGAAAGAAACCTGTGGGTTTCCCAAGGCTATAATGGCAACAAAGGGCATCGGTCTGTGATGTGAAGCAGAAAAGAAAGCTGAGCTTTCTGCTCCTTTAGTTCATGCTTTTGCCTTCCCACCTTCCAGCTGCATGAAGCCCTGTTATATCTACTGGCCATTGGCCTTTCTCCTGCCTGTGCCTCAGATGGGAAGGTTCATGCCACTGTGAGTCATTTTTTGAGGGAGAAGGATATGCTAGAGATAGTTTCCTGCTTCTTGGGAGCTTGGTGCTTTCTTTCTTTGTTATATATTGTCTGCAGGGTTTGTTTTTTCAGTTAAGGTACAGTCTATAGTGCTATTGTGTGACCAGTTAAAGCAATGGAACACAGGAAAGAGCTACTCTATCCTTTAATTGCACATGTTGGCATAGGATGGGCATTTATTGACCTCCCAAAGTTCTTTTCCATCATACACTGTGCTGGGGTAAATTGAATTCTCTAGGAATAAGATCTTCTTTACATGTTCCAAAAGTCTTGGTAAGAAATCTTTTGGAGATTTTCCCAGTCCATTACTAATACGCAAGGACTGAAATGCATTCTCCTCATTGTAATGGGATGCCCCAATGACCTGTTTTCTTTATCTCTGTTAGTATAAAGCCATACCTAGGAAATGTTCAAGCTAGAGACATTAACACAAGGAATAAACCCAACTGGCAATATGTTTTAGCTCCTTCCCCAAAGAATTGTACCACAACTAACACAGAGCATTTCTCCAAGAACTAACAGCTTGTAGAGTCAATAAAACCAAATTTATAGGATTATCTGTAGCAATGCCATCTGGCAGCTTCCAGTAATATTCAGTTTCGGCTCCAATTTTCTCAGTTTATAAATCAAAAGATGAGTTTTTAAATTTCTGAGTCCATCAACTCCACCTTGATCTGAAGAATCTAACTGTCCTTTCTGTCTTTTACATTATTATGAGCTCTAAATATTTCCCCACTCAGAGCTTCACTGACCTCCAGATAGTTGTTTCTAGATGTCACACAAAGTTTCAGTAAAACGAGAATCCAGCTAGTTCTTTGGTAGCAGCACTGACCATGCACAGAAACCCAGAATAACTGCATCATAAAGCCTGAAGTCTACAAACTACAACTAGGGAAACCAAATTCCCCAGGTTTACTGCAAGCATGATAAATTTGCATCATTTGAATAATTTGCATCCCCCAGCATGCAGTTGCAACAGATTAGACATAAACATGACATTTGACATGGTGTGTTTAAGATTTGTCATGGTGTGTTTGGCTTCAGTTGGCACCTGATAAAAGCTAAATATCTCAGCATTTGTGTTTGTTGTTTAGAGTTTGTTTAATGTCTTGGGGAATCTAGAGCCAGTTCATCAATTAGGAATCTGACCTCTGCTCTCCTAGTAGAGGTTCCACTACCCAGGACTGAGGAACTGTGCATTCATCTGCACTTCCAATAATCTGGCCACATGAAGAGCTCTCTGAGGCATTAAAGAGGCCAAAAGAAAAAATATTTGGAAAATAAAAATACAACAAATACAAATATTTTAAAAACAAATACTAGGGTCAGGCAGGGCAGAATGTTAGGGCACATCAAAGTAAAAGAAAAACAATAAAAAGTTATCAGCAGGGGACTACGATGACCCATATTGGGCTCTTCTTTGTTGGGTATCCTTAGACTATAAGAAGTGCACACCATACTGGGTCAGAATAATATTCCACCTAGCCCAGCATCCTGTTTCTGACCATGGCTGGCTTCAGTTGCTCCAGATAAGTACATAATAGGTCGTAATGGAGTGATCGATTTCTTGAAATTCACTCCCAGCCTCTGACAGTCAGAGGCTTCATCCCAGGAGCAGCTTGCATAATAGCCATTGATGGACCTATCCTCTAAGAATGTATCTGTTGTTGTAATTGTACATTGTGTGAAAAAGTATTTCTTTTTATTCATTTTAAATCTGCCGCCAGTTAATTTCATAGGGTGTTCTCTACTTTTAGTATTTTGAGAAGGGCTAAATTACTGCTCCCTGATTCATTTGTTCTGCACCGCTCATGATTTTGAAAACGTCTATCGTATCCCTGCCAAGTTGTCTCTTCTCTAAGCTGAAGAGCCCCAATATATTGAGCCCATTTTAAATACAGAAGCCATTCCATGTCTGATTATTTTTGTTGCCCTTCTATGCACCTTTTCCAGTTCCACTATGTCTTTTTAAAGACTGGGGGACTAGAGCTTCACACAACTCCATTTGTTCACAGTTCTTTTTCTGGGCATAAACCTACTGCAAAGCTCTACAAAAAAAATTATTAAAGTTGTTTACCTGAGACTGAAGTTTAATAACAGACTTGCCATACCGGGTTATACCAATGTGAATGGGCCAGCAGTGGCCAACACCAGAGGCTCCTGAGAAGAGCTTGAAAGTACAGGTTCTGAGGCTGTGACCCATTCCCTGTTCTTCATTCCCAGCTTCCAAGCAGGATATAGGGATGTGCGCTGAAATGTGAGAACGACTGTTCCTGTACCGGCGGGAAGTACCTACCTTTGGAGAGTGATTGTGACTAAATATCTTTATTTCCTCACTATCCATTGATTCTGCTCTACCTCTGTTGTTGAGATTGGCATCTGTGATTGTCATTTTCTGACAATTTCTGTCACTTTCATCAATTTCCATCGGTTTCTGGCACTTTCCCTCAATTTCCAGCATCTGAATGCAGAAAACAAGGGCTAGCCCTTGAAATACACCAATCAAAACACACTTTACAAGGAGTCAAAACAAGGACCAATAAGGAAAATTATGAAGGTTACATAGTGAACTTGCGATCGTACAGAATCTGGAATTAGCCAGCATAAGCAGCATGTAAGGGATGTTATGTGGTGTGTTGCTGAATAATGGCAATTACTGAATGGGAACTAGCAAAAATAGCAAAAAAGCTAGTAAGTTTCCTCATCACGCGAGCACAGGTGAATGGTCTGGTCCCAATGGAAAGAGCTCTTGCTGTGATTGCTTGGTTCAGCGCTAATAGGGATACGCTGACCATGAGGCAGCATCTGCTCAGCTACCTGGCTAATAACCATTGATGCCCTTATCCTCCAATCCCTTTTCTAACCTACTGGCCTTCACAATATCCCTTGGCAGTGAGTTCCACAGGTTAACTGTGTGTTTTATGTAAATATGCTTATTTTTGTGATAGCCCTGCTGTCCTTTAATATCAAGTGACCCTTCATTCTTGCATTATGAGAAAGGTAAATATCAGTGCCCTATTTGCTCCTACCAGATCGCTCATGAATTTAGAGTCCTTTAGCATACTCTCCTCCTTAGACATCTCTCTTCTGAGCTGAAGAACCCCAATAAATCACTTTCCCTCCATGGGACCAAACCAGCAGGCTCCTCATGGCACAAACAACTGTTCTGAGAAGCCTGACAGGATTTCTGCTGTGGCTCTTGGCTTCTCACGAGCAGCTCCCCTTCCACAGCTTCCCTAATCTTTGAGTTGAAGACAGACCTGCTTCAGGAAAATGGAGGGTCAGTTTTTCCCTCTATTCCCTTACAGATGCAGTCTTGTTATTACACATTACACGCTGACCCTTCTTATCAGCGACATGGCTCAACAGTGGTGAGGAGAAGGCGGGAGGCAGAGGGCAGGGGGGAAGAGAGGGAACGAGAGAAAGCATGACCAAATGCTGCCAGAGTGGGCTTAAAATCTCAGTAATTATATGAGTTCCCCTAAGACCACGCTCTCTTGAACTATAGCCGTTACCCAATGATTCGTAAAGACTCTTCAGGGACGCAGAGAGGGCCATTCAACCATAATTACCTTGGCTGCCTGACACCACTGGCCTTCCGTTCTGTGCCAAGGGACCTCAAGGCATCACTTCAATTAAGCGACGAGAGCCAGGGAAGTGCACAGAATACATTGTTCTCTACAAACCAGCCAGTGGTTTCCTGCACTAAGGAGAAGTGGGGGCTGCTGTGTGGGGGAGAGGCCTTGATCAGGCTTCGGCCACGCCAGGAGGAAGCGAGCGGGGAGGAGGAGGGTGGGGAGCAATGGAGTGGGCGGGGGGGCGGGGAGGATATGCCATTTCATTAACAGGGACTAGGTGTGAGTCGTAAAGAAAAGCAAATGGTTCAGTCTGCCCTGGTTTGGTCCCATAAAGCAGGCGCTGACAGAATTATTTGGCAGTTTGTAGTCAGTAGCCCGTTACTTACTAGGTGGCCTTTTTATAAGCAAACATGTTCACAGGCCGGGACTGGGAGGATGGGGGAAGGGTGCAGGTTAGTGTCTCACCGGGTGGTAAAGGCACTTTCTTGCATGCTATATATTCCCGCTTTATTGGTGTCTTTGCACCTTGCGGGTGATGAAGGTGTAGAGAAGGAGAGAGAGCGAATGAAGTGCATGCCGCTCTTGCGATAGGGGCTTGCAGAGTTTTATCGCACGTTGCTGAGCTTTCCTGGGAGGTTTGTCACCAGCTGGGTTGTTAAAGTGCCCTTGAAAAATGGGGAATCTATTGCAAATTATTGGGCCATAAAGGTAATCCTGTGGCATGTGATTGATCACTGAGATGCTGCAGGAATAGGTGTGCTAGAACTGCCTTCAACAGATGCAACAGAGGAATAATAGGAAGAAAGCTGGTAGTGCTGGAGGCTATTGGAAATACACTAGAAAGACAGATATTGGTTAGATAGCAGACTGGGATAATATGATAAAGTCATGTATTTGAAGGCCACAAGGAGACCCCAGGAACCATGTTTTCTGATCTCCTACATAACCAAGGGCTCATTCAGATGTGTGTTTAAATCGCACAGCTGCCTCGGCGACATCGTGCGATTTAAAGAACCCCGCACTTCCGGGTTGGTGTGAATGCGGTGAGCGCGCACATTTCCACCTAGCCCGAATGTTTGGAGCGCGGTTTGAAAAGTTTCTCCGAGCAGCTTTTCAAACCGCGCTCCAAACATTCGGGCTAGGTGGAAATGTGCGCGCTCACCGCATTCACACTAACCTGGAAGTGCAGGGTTCTTTAAATCGCACGATGCCGCCGATGCAGCTGTGCGATTTAAACACATGTCCGGATCCAGACCAAGATTAACTGGTAAATTTCTGCTTCAAGACCAGAACTCCTGGTTAACTGTAGTACGTCTGCTACAAAGAAGAAGACTCCACCACATCCATATTTTCACATTTCCAGTGGTGGTTAGACAGACAGTGCTTATAGAGTATTACCTAGAAGTCAGATAGACATACAGAAGCAGATTAGAGTTTTCTTAGAAGTTAAGATTCCTAACCATTTCTACAGGGAATGCATCGATTGTGAACTTGAGTCTCAAAGGCACTGGATCCTGCCATACCGGGATATTCTCTGGAGTGATAGAACTGCCAGGGGATGAGAAGAGGAAGGTTTCTGCTTTTTATTGCAGTCTTGAAAGCAATCCGTTCATTTTTCAGGATTACGCAGGATCGGGCTCTCCAATAGGAGGCTGGACGGTGCAGGACTGCCTGACTGTCTCGAGTCACAGAATCATAGAGCTTAGATCAATCTCAAGGTCATCTAGTCCAATCCCTGCACTGAATCATCATTATTCTCTACATACCTAATTGTCCCAGCAGATGAATTTGACAACAGAAAAATAGAGCCTATAATAAATAAAATCTGTCATAAACAAACAGCAGGATTGACCTGGGTATGCCAATGCTTGAAATGGAGACAAAGTAGTTCAGATGATATCTGACTTTCATCCAGCCTGAGGAAGGGTCCCAACTGGCTTGAAAGCTTACATATCCTCACCAATAGAAGTTGGATCACTAAAAGATGTCATCTGAACTACTTTGTCCCCATCTATTACTTTGGAGACCAACACAAAAATCACAACGGGTGTTTTTATGGACACCTGCTCCACTCCTGCTCTGACCGACCCAATCTGTATAAAGGTGGGCCACCCTGGGGTGAGGTGGAGCAGGAGTGGAGCAGGCACTCCCTACACTGGGCCAGCTCCACTGGCGGTGCTCCAGAACATCCCGGAAGCACAAGCGGATCAGGCCACCCAAACCCACACCAGCCAGGGGTGGAACAGTGGTCTGTCTACTCACAGATGTGCCACTGCAGCTCCGATTCAGGCTGGGGGTTGCCCCAGCAACAGCCATAGAGCTTCAGGTGGTAGCCTAGAGCAGCTGGTGATCTGCCCGCAGCTCTATGATGTGGGCTAGGGGTTGCTGCACGGGCTGACTGCCGTCCACGGTGGCTGCCACCTCCATGCAAAGCTGCTGGAGCAGACCATGGGGTGGCCACCCTTGGGACCATCTAAAACCACCCATTCTCTCTCAGTGCTTGAAATGACAGTATGACATTGAGGAACACAGAGCTGGAGCACATTGTGACAATTTATTGAATCCCACTTTGGGTCCCAAGCCCCTTCCTTGCTGCCTATTAAGGAGTGTAGAAATCTGAATCATTCCCCCAGGCTATTAGAGACACCAAAAAGAGCTGTTTGCAAAAGCACCCAAACTCAGAATCAAACAAAGTAGTATCAAAGGGAAATGCGAAGCACTCCAAAATATAAAAATTAAATCAGGAATAAAAGGTACTTGTGCATCTTCAATGTGCTATTTCATTTTCTTGACCACACCAGCCCTTTAACGAAATAAAATCCGGGCTCATTACATAGAAACATCAAACCAGTCAAGATAATTATCTCTAATTAGTGCTAATTTAAAAGTGAGGTCTTTTTCTATCGTGAAATTGTTGCATATTTCATTACTCCATTAGATGCTGTGCAGACAATGGAGATAAGAGGATCTGTTCATTGGGATTATATAAATTTCATCGTTGCTTCACCAGAAGTGGCAAAGGGAGCCTTGCTGCAGTAGCACAAATTATCTGCCCAGAAAAATCACCAAAACAAACACACCCAATTGACTCAAGAATTCATTTTCTGGGGAAAGTTCATTGAGTACTGTATTAACTTTATGGGGGGAAAAAAGAAATGAGCAATTCATCAGACAATGTTATTATCCTGCTGTCTCTGCAAATACCAGTCAATTGTATTCCATTCCCTTTCACTGGTTGATATGGCGATCTGGAATGCATTATGCAAGGCGTTCTAGATTCACCCTCGTGAAAGGGAAAGGTCATCAAATCTGGGCGCAGCCTCCAATGACATTGGATAATCATTAATCCCACTGCAGGCAAGTTCCTAACTGCAGGGCCAGTGACATTGGGACATCCCTGCTTGTCCAGAGCACCACATCTGAGCTAAGGAAGAGCTCTCTACAATAGACGGGCTAACTTCCCTGCTGGTGGAAATGTGCACCATCCAATTGGCTGGAACCTGTTTACACTAGGGCTACAACTTGCCTTCATGTTCTCACATAATCTCAGCAAGGAACAGCTTCTCACCGAGATTTGCAAGAATGGGTTGAGAATCGGACAAAATTTGTGTGACCCAAAACTGGCACTGTGCATGCACTACATGGCCACCATGGCCATTCTGCACATGCGCAGGCCGCAGCAGCCATTTTGCACATGTGCAGTGCCGGTTTTAAGGTTTCAAGAATCTCGTGAGATTCTTGAGAACCCTGAAAAATGGCTTTGCGCATACACAAATGGTCACCGGGGCCCATGCATTCACGGAATGGCTGCAGTGACCATTTTGCAAATGCACAGCACATTTTTAGAAAATCTCATGAGATTCTTGTAGACCTTGGTGAGAACATGCAAGATCTCACCAGAGTTTGCAATAATCTTGCGGATTCTCGCAAGAACATGATGCCTCCTCATTTCAGCACTACTTGACACCCGCAAGTAATTTGGTCCATGGAAACTAAAGATGAAGCAGTTTTGCTAAGCTCTCCTTTCCATTTTTCCTCTCTTGCCCTGGCAGGATGGTTGAGGCTCCCAGAGGGCCCCTCAGTGCTCTATCTAGGATAAGTTTTTTTTGATCAAGTGATGGATCATCAGCACTCCTTCCCTTTGACATCTGCTTCTTATTTGCACGAAGGCAAAGTCTTGAGCAAGTCTTCATCCTTCCACAAGCCTTTGTTTCCTAAGATGCCAGTAAAGAAGAGAGGACAGGTGGCATTTTGTCTTATTGCTGGTTTCATTCCAAGTATGACCCAACCTTGCTTCCACAGGCCTCACCCCTGGAACTCAGGTTCTCCAGGAGCCCTTCCCATCTTTTTCTCCCTCATTTTTTTCTGGATTGACAATGGGTGTTTTCAGACAAGCATGTTGACTGGGGAAGGGGCCCATGGCCTCCATGCAACAATGTAACAAACACCTACACATGTGGAGGGCATGGGGAGTGAAACAAATGAGCAGCTCTCAGCGTGGCTACCGTGGCCACAGAAGCAACTGCCACACATCTGGCCTCCCTTGCATGGTGCACTCCAGATTTCCTGGCGTTGCTCTGTGAGTGGCTGAGAGTGAATGCTCCATGGCTCATGGGAGTGTACATCCAGCTGCTCCACCTTCAGACGGGCCACTGGATTATGGTGGGTGGCCATGCAGGGTAGCATCTTATCTGAAAACACCCACTGTCACACCTAGCCCTTCTGACCTCCACATGGAGTCTTAATGCCCTACCTAATGGCCATCAAGCATAGGGATGACATGAATATTTTCATGATTACTGTATTCTGAGAATACTGTATTCCTCAAGTTCCCCCTCGTCAGTTCAGGTCCAGCAAAACATGGTACAAAACAGCACTTGTGCCTGCTTCATTCGGATATTTGTTTTGGATTTCTCAGCTTGTTTTTCCATTATTGTTTTTTGTTTTGTTTTGGATAGTCAGTTTAATTAACAAGAACAACAACCATCTGAAAAAAATATGGCTGCAAACCCTACAAAACGTGGATTGTTGATGAATACATGAATATTTATTTTGGTGTAAATCCAGATATTTATTTATTATTTTAATGTTTACCCTGCCCTTTCCAACAATGGTGACTCAGGGCAGCTTACAACATCAAAATATAAAATGCAAATAGAAAAAAACAAAAAAAAATAAAAACATAAAATAACCCTACAACATCCCCCCAACCAATCTCCACCCCAACTCCCCAACCTCCTAGCTCACCCCAATCCCCTCACAACATCCCCCACTCCTAACCCCCACTGCCAAACACCCTCATGAATAAAATCATTTTGCACTGCTTGCTACAGGCGCTCAAACCTGGACATAAATGAACCCCCTGGGGAAGGGAGTTCCACGGCTGTAGAGTGGTGACTGAGAACACTCTTCTTGCTGTGAAGACCAGGTTAAAAACCAATACCTCCAGATAGGCGTCGCTGGCCAACTGCAAAAGCTGCAATGGGACATGGTAGGCCAGGCGAACTGCCAGATAAGTGGTTCCCAGGACATTTAGGACTTTAAAGGTCAAAACCAGCACCTTGAATTGTGCCCGGAAGACAATAGGCAACCTGTGCAGATTCCAGAGCACCAATATTATGTTTGGAGTGCTATTGGAAAATGCAAATAATATTCACAACTACAGGATCTGCTATTCATGTCAGCCCGTCTGTCCCCTGACCTCCCCTCTTTCCGCAGAGGTTGTAAGACCTGGTTGTTCCGCCGGGCCTTCGGGGAGGGGGTGGGAAGGATGGGGAGGGGTTTTATTGCCAGCTGCTATTTTATGTGTTGATTTTATATATTTTATATATTGTAGTTATGATGATTTGTTTATGATGATTTTATTGTTGTGTTTTTATGCTGTTCGTCACCCCTAGTTGCCGAGTTGCAGGAGGGTGCGGGATAGAAATGTTTTGTAAATAGAAAAAATTGTAAATAAATTAATTAATCATGCAACTTTGTCCTACCTGACCTCATTCTCTTAGGGGATTTTATGGCCCCTCTGTTTGATAAGTGGGGAAAGCAAGAAAGTTGCCAGAATCTAACTCTGAGTTCCTTATTAAATTCTCTTCACTCATTGACGGAACAGTTTCTCAGTGAGTTGACAGCTAGGAAAACAAATGGCTATTTAATCAAACCCTGAGCTCAAGGAGCACCCTGCACAAGATAAAATGCATTCAGGTTGACTATAATAAGAAGTCCTATGTGACTCTCAGTCACAGAATCCTTGATGGGTGTGATGCAGTGGGAAGAGTGAGATTTAAAGTCTGGTAAGAAAAGCAACTATATATAACAATGAGCCCTTCCTATTTGAAGAATCTGCTCAGCATGCTTACTAAAAGAAAGAATGATTACTGTATTCATTCCTTAACCCATTCAGAGCCAGTATAATGCTGGGACGTTAAGGTGAAATCCTGTCCTGCCTTGCACGTCCTCTGAATATCTACTAATTTCTCATTGCATAATTATTTGACCTAGTTCTGACTTCAGTCACACCAGTTCCATACCATTGTAATTCTGCTGACTTCCATGAACCGTATCCTGATTTATACTTTACTGGCAAGAGCCTTGGGACTCTTAACCCTAAGGAAGAATCCAGCTTGGCTTCCAGATTCAATTTCCTAAAGTCTTGCAAGGTTCACCATTGTGTGAAGTCCTTACATCAAGGGCACACCAGACTGGAACCCACTTCCCTTGGAGTTTCACTGCATCCCGAGCATGAGCATTTTGTGGAGGCAATGGGAGACCTCCTAGCTGACCAGGCCTTTAGCAGGCAGGAATAGAGTTTGGGATGTATTTATTTATTTTATTATTAAAGTTTATATGCCACCCCCTCCTGCTAGAAGCATCTCGGGGCGGCTAACAACATTTAAAAATACATAACAAACTAAAATACAATTAAAACAACCTCAAATCCCCAGATTAAAATAACCCATACCCAAACCCTCCCTAACCCAACCCGCCAACCCCATCTCCTTTGGTAAAGATCCGGTGGAGGGTGAGGCAGTCCTGCAGGTAGGTGGGGGCCAGGCCATTTACGGCTTTAAAGGTCAACACCAACACCTTGAATTGGGCCTGGAAGACTATCAGCAGCCAGTGCAGAGAGCGAAGCACTGGTGTAATGTGCTCATGTCGGCCCGTCCCCTTCAGGAGATGGGCCGCCGCATTCTGCACCAGCTGCAGTCTCCGAACCACTACCAAGGGTAGCCCCTGTCTCTTATACACATCTAGATGTGTATAAGAGACAGTACCAGATGTATCTGGCAGAATGCCCCCTTCGCCACAGCCAACACCTGGACATCCAGGCGGAGCTGCAGATCCAAGAGCACCCCCAGACTCCTGACCTGAGATACCACGGGAGGACAGACCCCGTCAATGATGGGGGCCATCACTCCCCTGGCTTTCCCCACAACCATCACCTCCATCTTGTCAGGATTTAACTTCAAGCGGCTCACCCTTATCCAATCCCCCACAGGTGAAAAACACCAGATAAGCACTGAGACTGCCAGACCTGGTTCAGATGAAAATGAGATATATAGCTGGGTGTCATCAGCATATTGATGACACCTTACACCAAATTCCCTGACAACCTTCCCAAAGGTTGCATATACACATTGAGTAAGAGAGAGGATAAGATGGAACCCTGTGGGACCCCACACGTGAGGCCCCGGGGAGAAGATGAAAAATCACCCAGCACCACACGTTGGGTTCTCCCGGCCAGGAAATAGAGGAACCATTCAAGAACAGTGCCCGTAATCCCTGCCTGGTCCCACAGCCGAGTCAACAATAACTCATGATCAACGGTATCAAATGCTGCCAAGAAATCTAACAGAATCAACAGGGTCAAACGACCCTGGTCCAAATCACGGGAGAGGTTGTTGACCAAGGCCACAAGCACAGTCTCCGTGCCATAACCCAGACGAAATCCAGACTGCAAGGGATCAAGAAAATTGACCTGGTCCAGAGATTCCCTTAAAGCTGTCAAGCCACCACCTATTCAATAAACCTTCCTGGACCCTTTTCAATTTGGGTTCCACCCCGGCTATGACACCGAGATGGCATTTGTGGCCTTGGTCGACGATCTCCGCCAAGAGATGGATGCAGGACGTTCAACATTTCTTGTCCTGCTAGATCTCTCGGCTGCTTTTGATACCGTGGACCATGGGCTGTTGTTGAGACAGCTGCGTGACCTGGGGGGGCTGGATGGGACCGTTCTTGAGTGGTTCCGTTCATTCCTCTCGCGGAGAAGCCAGCGGGTAGTGCTGGGAGCTGAAACATCTTGCCCCTCGCTTTGTCCTGAGGCATTCCGCAGGGTTCCATTCTGTCTCCATTATTATTGAATGTTTATATGCAGCCCTTGGGGGAGGTCATGGGAGGGTTCGGGGTGCGTTGTCAACAATATGCTGATGATACTCAGCTGTACCTCTCTTTTTCAGCTGAACCAGACCCTGCCATCTCATTGCTATCCCAGTGTTTGGGGCCCGTGGCAGAATGGATGTGGCAGAGAAGACTGAAGCTCAGCCCCGATAAGACAGAGGTGATGGTGGTGCAGAGAGCGAGGGAGGTGTCAGCCCCCCTCATTGGGGGGGGTTCACCCTCCTGTAGCTCAACAGGTCCGGAGTCTGGGAGTTGTGATGGATGTGGATCTCCACCTGGAGCAGCAGGTAGAGGGGGTGGCGAAGGCTGCCTTCCGCCAGCTGCATCTGGTGTGGAGGTTGCGTCCGTACGTCTCTTGCCCGGACCTGGCCTCCCTCGTCCATGCCTTCGTCACCTCAAGGCTGGACTACTGCAACGTGCTCTACGTGGGGCTGCCCTTGTTCCTGGTTCGCAGGCTGCAGCTAGTTCAGAATGCGGCGGCCCGCCTCCTTTCGGGGACGGGTCACCAGAACCACATAACACCTGTGCTCCGGGCTCTGCACTGGCTGCCAATAGCATGTCGAGCCAGGTTCAAGGTGTTGGTGTTGATTTATAAGGCCCTTCACGGTCTTGGCCCCTCATACCTCAGGGATCGCCTCACCCTCCGTGCCCCAGAGTGGCTCCTTCGGTCTGCCGGGGGTGCCTTCTTTGAGGTCCCCTGTGTTAAGCGGGGCGCCACAATGGAGAGGGCATTCTCGGTGGCCGGGAATTCCCTCCCGGAGGAAGCTCGCCTGGCCCCAAGCCTTTTAACATTCCAGTGAGTTTGTAAAACCTGGCTGTTCACCCAGGCCTTTGGGAAGGGTGGGAGAATGGGTTTTTATCACCCTACCCTTCCTTAATATTTTTTTTGTAAATTTCTGTCCTCCCTGTTTTTGTAAGATTTGTATGATTGTTTTAATATTTTTTAAATTGTTTTAATGGAAATTTGTTATCCGCCCTGAACTGTTTGCAGGAGGGGCGGGATATATATATTAAATACATAAATAAATAAAATAAAAAAGGGGAGGTTAGAGACTGGCCGATAGCTGGCCAGGACACCAACGTCCAATGATGGTTTCTTGAGCAGGAGCCGCACCACAGCCTCCTTGAGACAATCCAGAACCCTGCCCCCCCAGGGGAGGCATTGACTATCCCAGCCAGCAACGCCCCTAGTGTCTCCCAGCTAGCCTTAACCAGCCAGGATGGGCAAGGATCTAATTCACAATAAATGGCTCAGACAGTCCCAAGAGCATCCCCTGCATCCGAGGGCGACACATCCTGAAATTCATCCAACAAAAGAGGACAAGAACGGGCTTCTACTGCCTCTGGCTCACCTACTGCTAAAAAGGTTACGTCAAAACTGTGGTGGATTTGAGCAATTTTATCTGCAAAAAATACCACAAACAAATCACAGCGGGCATTTGTTGACTGTAAATCCAGATGGAGGGAGGCTGGACTGACCAGTCCCCTCACCATCCAGAAAAGCTCAGCCGGGTGGGACTTAGGGCAGCAAAGAAAACCTTCTTTGCATAGGTATAGGTACATAACCAGACTCTATGTCAGACTCTATCAGTCAACTTCAGTACACGAGTGACGCCACCGTCGCTCTAACCGCCACCCTTCCCACTTCATCTGCCACAGCTCCTCCGTATACCATGGGGACTTGCGTTGTCGGTGATTTGGGAGCAGACGCCTGGGGACCACACGGTCGATGGCCTCACCAACACGAAATTCCACATGGTCACGAGATCATCAAGTGAGCGGTCATTGAGGTCAGAGGAAACATCCCCTAGAGTGGTTTGCAACCTTTCTGGTTCCATAAGCCTTCGGGGGCGAACCAACCTAACTGGTTCCACACCCTCCTGGGGGCTGACAAGCACCAGGAGATAATGATCCATCTATGACACGGGCACTGTTGACACCTCCCCCACTAACAGATTGCTTTTATTTGAATTTTATATCATTTTAATATTTGTATAGGTTTTTATCTTTGTACATTTTACCTCTCTCTATATTCTGTGTTGTTCGGGGATGGCTGGAATAAAAATCCAATAAATAAATAAATTTTGGGACAGCAGAACTGGTAGCTAGAAAGATGATTTATTTCACTTGTAAACTAAATGAATAAAATATGGAATCCTTGTGAGACAATAAATATGTAATATCCTAGTACACTTTTGCATCACCAAGTCACCATTTTCTGGATTTTTCTCTGACTGCTGCCAACAGACTGAGTCAACTATGGGTGAAAACAGACATGACGTTAACCACCCTTGGTGGTCATTTATGCATGTTTCAGGGCTGCATAGGGTACCAATACAGCCCTGCAACATGCATAAATAACCACGAAGAGTAGTTAAAGGGTGGTTAGCGTCATGTCTGTTTTCATCCCTTGTTGGATATGAGAACTTCTTTTGGAAAAGGCACTGTAATTTTCAACCCCTGAGAGGCTACTTGGCAGACAGAGATTAAAAACAGATGTGTGAGTGGCACGTGTGAGTGGCACACATGCCAGCGGGTGGGCAATCCTGCCTGTGCCCTGCCCCCAGCACCCTACCCTCCACTATGACGGCTAGTCATGGCAGCCAGCCATTACACTTGGCCATGGCAGCCCCTGCCCCAAAGCAGGTATGGTGAAGCAGAACAAATCTTTTGGCCCACGTTGGGGGTCCTTAGTCCAGACTGTGTTCTCAGAGATTTTCCAAGGATGCAGCCTGGGTTAGCCACCTACCCAGTGCCTAAACAGATGTGCCAGTGGGTCCCAGGCCACAGAGGACCAAAGCAGGTCACAGCAGGGCACTGTCACGTTTGTTTTTTACCCATAGAAGTGTAGAGAAAATAAGGTTGCCGTGTTGGTCCCAAATACAGGCAATAGAAACAAAGTAGTACAGCAATATCTTTTTTGAACCAACTGCAGTTGGTGGAGAAATGCAAGCTTTTGGACTTCACAGGGTCCTTCATTAGCCAAGTCAGGAGTTAGAACTGGAGACTGAGCAAAGCAGTGAGGTATATACAGTGTTTGGAAACAATGACAAAAGGAGGGGAAGGGAGGAAGGGAGAATTAGCCCCAGGTAGGAGTTCAAAAGAATAGAATAAGAGCTGCTGATAAAGTAAACTTAAAGCTTCCTGTAGCTGTTGACAGTCATTAGACTTACAAATTTCTGTAATGGCTTGTGAAATCCATGTCTAAATAATTGAGCCCATTGTTCTTTGTATATAAGTAGAGCTATGAGGTTCTGCTCCCAGGCTCACCTTTTAAAGGTGTTGCATAGGTTTCCTTTTAAGACAAGGACAGAGAGGTCAGAAATGCAGTGGTCACTGTGTGAGAAGTGAATGCCAACAATATAATCCGTGCTCTTCTCCATGATCTTTTTACTGTGTGAGTTTGTGTGTTTGTGCAAGGGTTGGTGGGTTTCACATACGTAGTTCCCATGGGGGCATTTAGTGCCCTGAATGAGGTATACCAGATTGTTAAATGTACAGTTGTAGTTTCCTTGTATTCTGAATAGATTTCCATGAGATGTCTGCAAACATTAACATCCCGACATCCCATTTGTAAGTCTAATGACTGCCAACAGCTACAGGAAGCTTTAAGTTTACTTACTATCAGCAGCTCTTATTCTGTTCTTTTGAACAGCAGACCTCCTACCTGGGGCTTGTTCTCACCTCCTCCCCTCCATTTGCCATTGTTTTCAGTCACTGCGACTGATCCCATGCCCTGTGCATGTCATGAGCATGTGCGTCCAAAGTGCATGCATCTCCATAGGGATTGCACTGTGCTGCACAGATGCCACGTGGATTCCGCTTGGGATTGTGGCCACTGTATATACCCCAAGGCTTTGCTCAGTCTATAGTTCTAATTCCTGACTTGTCTGATGAAGGACCCTGTGAGGTCCAAAAGCCTGCTCTCTTCCAACAACTGGAGTTGGTCCATTAAACGATATCATTGTACTTCTCTATTTATCCATAGAGTCAGTGAAGAGGGTAACAGCAAATGATAGAAGCTACAAGATTCTGTAATTGAGTCTTTGAAAGAAGGAGAAATTTCAGGTTCCCTGAAGGAGAAAACTTGGGTGTTTTAGTCAATTTCAGAAAAGTAAATGAAATATGAAATGAAAGTTATATAAACTGAGCCATAATGTGGAGTTACAGCAAGCTGGCCTGTAAAGTTGGATGGAGAGTAAAGAAGTGAGAATAAAGAGGGAAGGGACGTTCTGCACAGAATCCTAGAGACACCACAATCAGCAAGGCCAATAGAAGGACTTTCCTTCATGGCACAAAAGTGAGCCAAGCTCACTGAATACTTGAGCGACATCATCCATGATGATGCTCTGAGAAACGGTAACCAAAACCTATTAGCTGTGAGGTTCCTGTTACTGAAAGGCTGTTCTGTTACTGTTCAGAACGGCTGCTAAGAGGAGTTAGAGGTGGATAAATAAGTAAATTGCATGACAAGAAACATGAGACAGCAAGTGTTCGACTGAAAATGATAGTTGACCTGAGGTGTACTCTACCTCAAAGAATCAATTAGTTAATTGTTGATGTAATGGAAAGACAAGAATCATGGAGATTTAATGAACAGTGATTTAACTTATTGATTAATTGAAGTCCTTTTGCTTCTTAATAAAATTTGCCATGTTAAGCAGATGTCTTGTTCTTGTTTGGCCACGACAAACAGTAGGGAGCAGCCTGGGAGGCGCTCAAGGAACAGGCAAATTCCTGACTTGTCTGGTGAAGGACCCGTCACCCTGGGATATGGCTGCCCAAGGTGGGTCTACTATGTGGAGGTGCCACACTTACCCCACCACGTAGGGAGCACTGCTGCAAAGCCATGAGCAGCAGGTGCTTTCGCCCATGGTCACATCACCGCCGGGGGCAAGATCTCCATCAGGCCAGGGGAGGGAGGGAAGAAATGGATGCCTGCTCATGTGGTTGGTGCCACAGTCAACCTCGGCCGTGGCAGGAGCTTCAAGAGCGGCCTAGCCAGGCCACCTGTTTTCCTCATCAAGGGAGCTGGCTGCTGATGTGCCCAGTTCTCCACACTGGACCCAAAGTGTGGTGGCTGCGTGCCACTTGCACATCACGGAGCTCTGCAAGGATCATGCTCTCACTGCTCATGTGGTCTCACCAACAGTAAAAAGGTAGACACTTGTGTTAAGATTTGCTATTAATTTTCTCAAAACCGTTGAGTTTGCAAACACTCTTCATGTAACACAGCTCACTAGAACTTTTGAAACACTCAGCTCTCCAACATAGGAGGAGAATGGTGCTCTTCTTATGGGACTTCCACTAACACCCTTATAAGATTACACCCCTTCTGTATACAAAATCCTACCTGTCTTGACCCAACAAAAGATGCAATACTTGCATGTGCCCTAAGGAGTTTTCTCTTGAGTCAGAGGATGTTAGCAGGGAGCCTTGATGCCCCATCTCTTCCTGGGTTAGTCTGCCATTCTCACTGTGCCCTGGTCATTTTAAGAACTGGAATCATTTCCCATTTCCTTTCTGTTACAAGTTAATATGATGCAGAAACTATAGCAATGAGAACACATTTCTCATGCCAGAAAAAGGCAGACCATTCATAGAAACAATGGGCGTCTTTAGACATAACAAAGATCAGGTGTCAAAAACCCTAAGCACATGTTTGTCTGTTGTGTGTAAGCACCATAACAATCCCAACACCAATTTGGTCACCCGTTGAACACGTCATGTGAACACCATTGTATCACAAGGACAATTTGCATGTTTATTTATTTATTTTAAATTTATTCGGCATTAGCTCTCGCCATAGCCAACAAAATGAACAAAATACAACTGTCAATGCGCAGAACAAGCAGAATCAACAATACTACTATAACAAATAACATTTGTAACCAAAAGTACTACAATCATTTACCCAATTACACATTATTAACATAAATCCTAAGGAATCTCCTTAGATACCATAACTTCCCACCTCGACTCTGCAGGATTTAGGGGAGACAAAGGAGACTGATGGTGTGTCGAACTAATCTTAACTCAGAGAAATGCACAGGATATCCAGGAATCCGAATCTGAGCAGAAAACTTGCAAGAGAAGATTGGCATACTTCCTCAAACCACTCCTACCCCTTGATTCTAACTAGTGTTGCCAAAGGGAACCAAGTACCAAATACATATATAGTAACCATAATACTGACACGAAGCAAGTGAATAAACAAAGTAATCTAAATAACAGACATGATGTAACCAAGTTAATTTTTGAAACCAAAATGGGAAGCAAATACCACTCTGTAATCACTTTGTTTAAATGGATACAAAGACACCAAGTTTGTTGAATTAGGGATTTGTACTGAATATTCACTTCATCCCTCTTTAAAACCTAAACACAGGCAATGTGAGTTGACTTGTTCACATTTGGTTGATACCAGGTCTGGGAATGGAAACTGTAGCCATGATCCACAAACCACTTACCCTGCAATCTACAAATCACTAACTCAGGGTGATATCAGACGTGACGCGGTTAAATTCACCACAGTGAATCCCACCCCGGTGTGAATGCCTTCACCACGGGCCGTGGTGAGACGTGTGGCCCCAACAGACGTGACAGGGGCGGCATCACCGCCCGGGGCCAACCGGAGACAACACGGGCCGGGGGAACCCAACAGACGTCACACGGTGGCGAGAACAGTGGTGGGAGCCCCACAAGGCACCGGGGCACACGGACACAAACATGGCTGCCAGAGGGCAAACAAAGGCAAAGATGGCAGAGGGCGCCACCCAGAGAAGGGAAACACGAAGGGAGGGGGTGGAGGGAGCTGCAGAGTGAGCAGTGCTCACAAACAGCGAGCGCACGGAAGGCATGCGGACTTCAAAACGGGAAACGCACACACACAAATGAAGTAGCACACCCACACAACAAAGTGGAGTGGAGTACGGGGGCAGAGGGAGGCACACACCAGGGAGGGACAGGGAACCCCCTGGCTGGTCGGACACACAGGAGGAGGTGGGGTGAGGGGCCGGCACGGGCAGCCCACCAGGAGGGGAAGGGGTCAGGAGCACAGCGGGAAAGGGGAAGGGGGACCCAGAAGCCCAAGGAGACAGAGGCAGCACAAGGCACAGTGAAGCACAACAGGCATTTATTGAGGACACAAGCAGCACCGGCCAGGCGCAGAGGCATACAGCGCAGGAGCACGCGGAGACAGGGTGTGGGAGGAGGGGCAGCAGCAAGGGGGGCACAGGGCCTAGTCCGGGAGGGGGGGAACCCGCACAACGGCCCGTCATGGAGCCAGGGTTCGATGGAGAAGCACACCCAGTGCATGAAGGGAGGCACCAGATGAAGGCATGGAAAGCTACCCCCCCACCCGCATGGGGGAGGAAGGGTATGGGGACCACCCAGTCACACTCTACAAGGCAGCCAGGGGGCCGGTTGAAGGCCGGGCCATGGTCGAGGGCCACCAAGGTGAGGGAGGAACCCCAGCCCCATGGAACAGGGGCCCCCAGGCCAGGTGCAGGAGAGTGGGGTGCAGGGGTGGGGAAGGCAGCTCACAGAGACAGAGGGCTGTTAGTGACACCTCCACAGGAGGCCACATGGAGGGTTCGGGGCAGTCCTCGCAGGTCCCAGGTGAGAAGGCGACAGGCAAGCAGGCGGAGGCGGGTCACAGGGGGTCTCGTAGTCCCAAGGAGGCAGCAAGCGTTGCCACGAGCACCCAGGACACAGGCGGAAGGAAGGCACTGAGGAGGCAGCCAGATGTCGAATGGGCCCGGTGCTCCCTTCACCCAGCTTCAGGGGCTTCCATCATGTGAAGGGGGTGGTAAAGACAGCAGGTGCACATAGCGGGGCCATTGTCACAGTCCCCGGCAGAAGCCTCACCCGGCCATGTGGAAGCAGATCAGGTAGAAGGCCTCGAAGGGATCCATAGAGCCCATCCCGATTTGCACCTCAGAGCGGCTGCACACCTCCGACAGGGCCACCAGCTCTGGCACAGGGGGGCAAGCCATAATCATCCGCAGGGGGCCAGGGCAGGTGGGACAGCTCCAGCAGACGGTAGTAGGAAGCCCCACGGGAGCGTGGATACCCACGGGCACCCTGCACACTGATGAAGTAGGACACGGCCAGGACAGGGCCACCCTCACACAGGCAGGTCACATATCCTGGGAAGGCACACACACACAGAGCAGAGGCCGTCTCAGCAGTACTCCACACCGCAAGGCCCCCCATCATGTCTGGTACGTGGCCCCCAGGGAAGGGGGCGAGCCTCAGCTCCTCACAGTGCACGTGACAGTTGCCAGCGGTCACCACATAGCCAATGCGCAGCATTCCAAAGCTCAGGCAATGATAGGCATCTGGCTGGGTGGGAAAGGAGCGCAGGCAGCGCTGAACAATGGGCGAATGCCACAGGTCGCAAAGGGTCATGCTCTCCCGGGCAGTCCAGGCTCGGACAGAACCCCCGGAGCCTCCGAGTGGGACCTCGGGCTGAGATGCAGCTGCCATGGTACAGCTCTCAAAGGGTCTGAGCCACAGCAGCCATGGGAGCAGCCATGGGATATGCAGCTGGGGGGCCGGACAGGCAGGCAGGGGCTGCCAAGGCCGATGGATAATGGCAAGACGGGAACAATGGGGCCACTGTGGAGGGATGCGAAGGGAGTGGGCAGCGCACATCTGCCGGCATGCAAGGCCGGACAGCCTCACGCATACACACCTGCAAGAGGAGATAGAAACGACAGCACACGCTCGCACAGGGAGAAGCAACGGCCAGGGGGCCAAGGCCCCAGGCCCGGGGGGCTGCACAGGGTTCCCCCTATGAGGGACCAAAGCCAGCACCAGAGGGAGTGCAGCGGGGCCCCAGGGCACACACACCCCTCGCCGCCACCACCGGCTGACACCCATGCAGATGATGGTGCCCCCGGCCTGATAGCCCACAAGACAGGGAGTGTGCGGGGAAGGAGAAGCGTGCACATATGTGGCACAGGTGCATGTTCAGGGGCAGAAGCGAGCGCACGTTTCCACAGCTTCGACCCCGACCAATGTAGCGGCCACACATGCAGGGATGGATCACGTCCAGCTGGGAGCTCACATAGCCCTGCTACAGGTGGCTGTGGAGTGGTTCCGGCAGCACGTGGCGCTGCTAAGGGTCATCACAGAGGAGCTGGACAGGATGCAAGCGGAGCAGTGGTACATGGCCAGGGTGGGGGCGTGCACCCATCACGCAGCTAGCAGCGCCCGATGGCTCCTAGCCCTGGGGACGGCATGGCAGCTCAGACAGGCCTACAGAAGACCGCTGCTACAAGCCAACAACCTACCAGCCGGCATCACGGGTCTGCTGTCCAGGAGCGTGTGGGAGAGGGCTGCCAGGTACCTGGTGCTGCAGGTTGCTATGCCAATCCAGAGGCACATGTGGGCCGTGCTGAGGCCTCATCAGTGGTGGCAGAGGGTGCTGGCATGGTCGGACGATGTCACCTGGGTCAGACACTTCTGAATGGACAGGTGCACCCTCATGCACCTGGCAGAGTGGCTGCGGGAGTGGCTCGAGCCCCTGACGACTGATATGAGGGAACCCATCCCCATGACACAGTAGGTCGCCATCACTGTGTGGGCCTTGGCCACCCTGGACTCCTACCGGTCCATTGCCCAGCACTTTGGGTGAGGCTCACTACTGTGGTGTGCCTGGTGCAGGACTTCTGTGAGACAGTGGAGGGGGTGCTCATGGAGCGCGTTATCCAACTGGTTGATCAGGACACTGTTGTGGTAGGTTTCTGGGACCTGGGCTTCCCCAATTGCCTGGGGGCGATCAATGGCACCAATATAGTGATCCTGCGGCCCCTCAGACGACGATGTGGCCGAGTACATAAACTGACACGGGTACCACTCGCTGCAGCTCCAGGGCCTGGTGGACCATCGGGGGTGCTTCACGGACATATTCACCGGGCACTCGGGCCGCAGCCACGACGCACGCATCCTCACCATCTCCTCACTGTTTGCCTGCATGTACAGGGATGTCTTCGCAGACATGCGAATGACCTGGATAGAGGGGGTGATGATGCCACCATGCATCATTGGCGACTCCCCTGAAGCGATGGCTGAGGAAGGCATTCCGAGTGCCCTTCACCCAGCTCAGCAGTGGTACAACACCCGCCTCAGCACAGCTCACACCGTGGTCGAGAGGTCCTTCGGTGCCCTCAAGCAGCATTGCCAATGTCTAGCCAGCCGGCTGGAGTATACGGTGGAGACCTCCTCCCTTGTCATTGGTGCCTGCTGTGTCCTCCACAACATATGTGAGTCCGACAGGGCCACTCTGGAGAACACCCCCTCCCGCCGCCTGCCTGGCCCGGTACTGTTGTATGCTGACGTGCCCAACCCCCATGAGTACCGCTATCCTAAGTGCATCAGGGACCACTGGCTCATCACGTTGAGCGCCTGGCCCATCCCTGAGGCCCCTGCCGACCTGACCCTCCCAACTGGACCTGCTCCACGACTGCAGTCACACCTGCATGAAATAAACTACTTGGACAGATTTAGATGTGCCAATGACATTTTATCATGCTTCCCCATTCCCGTCCATTACCCCGGTACACCCATGTGCCCTTGTGCCCATCCCCCCTCCCACCCCGCTCGGTGGTGCAGGGGGCCCCCTCCCTTCCCCATTCCATATACGGCCCTGCCCCTACTCCTACCCCTTCCCCTGGTGCCCCTTGGCTGGCCCCTCCCCCAGGCAACCGGGATGACTGAGGCTACCGACCCCCCCTCGTCTGAGGTGGAGGAGGAGGTGGTGTCAGCCACCTGGACCTGGAGGCCTGCCCCTACCCCATGTCCAATGCCCCATGAGGGACTGCCCCTCCCCCCCACACCACCTGCTGCTGTGTTGGGGCCTGGCAGACCAGCTGCTACCCCCGCAGATGTGGGGGCATGGGTCCCCGAATCCAAGGTCCCTGATGTTGTTGGGGTGGGGCTGTTGCGGCGCTGACAGGGCCTGTGGTGCGGCCGGTGGGGGTGGAGGGGGCACATGTCCAGGTGCTGGCATGGCACCGGGCGGGGCTGCTGCCATTATGAAGGCACTCAGGGCCCCTGCCTGCAGGAGGAGGCATGTGCCCTGCTCGAGTGAGCGGTCCAGCTTCCGCCTGAGTTCCACGGCCCGCCAGGTCCTGTCAGTCCAAGTGGGACTGGAGTGCCTCCAGTTGCTGGTTCATGTCCCGCCTCAGCAGCTGCTGGTCCTTTCTCATCTCCGCCACCAGCACCCGGTCCCTCCCCTGCACCTGTTGCAGTGCCCTCGTTGTCCCCTCCTCCAGCCAGTTGACAACCGCCAGCATCTCCTCCATCTGGCACATGTTGGTTGCCACTAGCTCCTGCATGAGGTCCTCCCTGCACCTGCGCAACTGCACTCAATGCTCCTGCATCCTCTGAGCCGGCAGAACTGGCGGCCTCTGACCATGGCCCTCCCGTGTTCGATGTGGCTCTGTGGAGCGATACAGGGGTCGGTTCATCATTTGGGGTGCCATTCCCCAGCCCCCCTCCCATCTCCGTGCTCTGCGCGCTCCTCCCCCCCAGCATGGGCACTGCACGCCTCCTGTGCAGCTCCCTCTGCCCGTGCCCGATCCCTGCCTTTGGGGCCGTGGGGGAGGGACAGCTCCCATCCCCTTCCACCGCCTTGCCCCCCCTCCCCTTGGGGTCTGTGCGTGTGCCCTGCCCTTCCCTTACCTGCTCCCTTGGTGTCCGTTCCCTCCAAGGCTGGGTGGTTGCTGGGCTGCTGTCTGCCTGGTCACCGGGTTGACAGGCTGTGAGGTTCAGGGTGACAATCTCCTCCTCCCCCTTCGCCTCCTCAGAGTCCACTGGGGCGTGTGTGCCCACACCGGAGGTAGGGCTGGGGGTGCATTGCCTGCATGTGCCCAAGGTCCCTGGCATCTCCTCCGTGGTGTTGGTGCCCTGTGCCAGGGCTTGCTTGGGGATCTGCGGTTACAAGGGGGGGCTCCTCCTCAACAGGTCACTCCTCACGGGTGCCCCCTTCTACCGGACACCGGGCCACTATGGAGCCCTTGCAGTGCAGCACCCGGCTCAGCGCTTCCATGTAGGGGGAGGCCCATGTCGCCCACCCAGAGCACCGGTTGTTATCCACTATGTCCTTGAACCCCATTTTCAGTTCCTTTATTTTTGTCTAGCACTGTGTGGGTGTTCTGTCATATCCAGCCTCCCCCATCTCCGTGGCTATCTGGGCGAACACCTGTTCGTTCCTGGCATTGACTGCCAGCTCACCCTGCATCTCGGGTGTCGCCCATATGGCAATGAGGTTGTGGGTCTCCTGGAGCCCCCACTGACCCCCCCCTTTGGTACCACTGCCTGTGTGCTGGCCCCTCTGCTGCCTCTTCCTCCTCAGCAGCCGCCGCTGCCTGGCCCTCACTCCCTCCGGCCTCAGCTTCCTCCGGGGCGCATGCCCTCTTGCTGGTCTGTTTGGGGAACAAATGGGGGTTGCTGGGTGGGCTCCTGGCGGCTGTGGTCCCTCCCTCCCTCCCTCTGGTACCCCTCCTCTCCCCTGCTCCAACCCACCCGCACCCGGCTGCACCCCTTACCTTCTTCTGGGGTGGCCCCGTGTGCTTCTTGGTGTCCCCTGCTGGGACAGGTTCCCCCTCCTGCTGTTGCTGCTGCTGCACCTCCTCTTTGCCCTCTCGCTCCATCCTCCACTTTGTTTCCTCCACCCTCTTCTCCATTGACTGCTCTGCCACGTTCGCCTACTGCTGCCTGCCCTTTAAATCTCCCTCCGTGTGCTGCTTGTTGTCAGTTGCCTGGTGACGATGCTGTGTGCCATCACCACAGTCTGTGGTCATTTCCTTCTACCGCGGCCGGGGTTTTCCCTTCAGATATTACTTTTCATTCACCCCTGCTGTGGTGGGCATTCACCACACTTCTGAACCTCCTCCCACCCCGACCCCATGAAGCGTGGTTAGGTTCACCCCGGCCCATGTTTGACTGTGGTGTACATCTGGATGCGGACCAACAGACGTGCATGGCTCTTTCATCACTGCCCGCATTTGACTGAGGTTGACTGTGGTGAATGCCAAAAACGTAACGTCTGAAATCACCCTCAGTGGGTAGGATTGAATTGATGTTGGGTGAAAACAGATATGATGCTAACTCCAGTCCTGCTTGAGCCATTGACCTTGGGCAAGTTCCTCCGTACTCATCACTGCTCTGCTTCTTCCTGAGATGCTATCCAGCACAATCCTCTCTCTGGGTGCAAACCTCCACAACACTCCCTGCTCAGGATCTTACCACCTTTGGGGACACTGGTACGGCAACCAGCAAGGTGTGCCCACATTCACCACCATTTTATAGCAGGGTCAAGTGTATGCAGGATTAGGCCCAAGGAAGAATGTCTCTCAAGAGCTTCACATCAACACAGTTTATTTGTAGCACTGTCCATAGGTCAGGCACCAAGATTTGGCCAGTCAAATATATATATATTTCCAGCCCACATCCTACTCAGCCTAGCCATACAACAATTCACTGGCTGGGTATCATCAATTCACCTTCTCAGGATCTAAGGTCTTCTTCCTTCAGGAACCTTCTGTTCAGCATCCTTCCAGCCAACCTTTCAGGAGATGTTCACTCCTCCATGGTCAGAAGCAGACTCTCCTCTACTTCCTGCTTCTCCTCTCTTTATAGCCTTCAGGCTATGCCACAAACACTTCAACTTCCTGTGGTGGCCATTTTAACTTCCCTTACATGGCATGTGCCATCTTGTGGCCTGCCCTGCCACAATATAACTAATTGGTAATAGTGCCAAGTATATCTGAAACAATCTTGCAAACAAATAAATCAGATGAATTCCCACTATCTGAACAGAAATGGACAAAGCAAATCATTAATTTGCATTTTGTCAGATACCCATTTCCAATATTCTGGTCTGGTTTTTCAATTATTTCATTTTGGTTATTTCAGTTATTTCTGTTACTTCCTTTCAGCACTATTTTGTTGTACATATGCATCCGCTAAAACTAAACAAAACACCAAAAATAAATAAAATACAAAATAAGCCAAATAACCAAAATGGAATATCTGAATAAACGGATATGTAAATATCAATTTTTTGTTTCAGATACTATTCAAATATTATCCACATTTTCAGATAGCTATTACAAAATCCACTATGCGTGTCAGTTGTAATTAAAAGGTTCATTTGGAACTGAGACCATCATATTTTGAGGTTTAATATTTGGGCCCATTATTATTTTGTCCCTCATATTTCACCAACCCATGGTCCTTCACCTGCTTCCCAATCTCTGAATTACTCCAGACTGTCCTGCCTTTCTAGAGACAGCCCATCATCCCCAATCCCTGTCCCTTCTTATCCCTCATTCTATCTCTTCATCAGCTGTCACCAAACACCAGAAATAATGTTTAGATTTCATGCTCAATATTCTTGATGAAAGTCTAACATCAAAACCTCAGCAGGGTGTCTGAGAAAATCTAAGTGAGGATAACAGAGGAAGCTATTTCCAGAGAGTAAAGGAAATCAACAAAGGCTGTTTTCTTGTGGTGGTTTTTTTTTTTTTTCTCCTGGAATATAAGTAGGAATAATAAGTTTAGTCTTGTTTTTTTATTATTATTATCTCTCTTCTTGATATCAGTCTCTTCCTTTCATTATAATAAATATTGATTTGTGCCGTTACAAAACAGCTTCTCTTTCTATCTCCTCCTTATCTCTTCTCAAATGAAGCAGCAAGGGGGTTAGATGGTGAGATTTTATTATCTCTTGCAACACCTGTTCTGCCACTTTACTATCTCCCGCAACAGCATTCACACTGTTGACACAGCAGGGGGAATGGCTGTCTTGTAATATTCTGGTTTTTCTTTTTCTTTTTCCCTTCCTTATTGTTTTTCTCCCTTGCCGGCAGAAGGTGCCAAATTGGTACCTCTGGAGATTGAAATCCGTAGCCTGCCAGACAAGGGGGTGCAACAGGGACAATCACACCTGCTTGACTTCACTGGTAAAGCTACCCCTCAGCTCTGTCTTCCTCAAAGTTTCTCTGGCCAGGCACTAATTATTAATCCTGCAGCCAGACAGAGTTTCTGGAACAGGGCTCCCTCTCAACCCCTGCATCCTTACACACCAGCTCCCTCTCTGTAGCTCTCTTCCAGCAAAACCCCCTTTAACTGAGCCCAAATTGGGCTTCTCAAGCATTTGGCTGGCCCTGTCAAGTCCTAATATAGCTGCGCCATTAGCTCCTTAACTTCCCAAGCCCAAAAGGCTCAGGGCTGAGGGCTGCATTCCCTTAAAGGGCCAGATGCCCAAGCAACCTACGCCCTGCTATAGTGTGGCTACAACTTCTTTCGCTCATTGTTTGTCAATTTAACCTTGAGTAAGAGAGAAGCTAACCTTTTGAAATGATACTGTCTTTAAGGCTATGCAGGGCTGAAATGAAACAGCCCTTCTGTTTTCATGGAATAGTTCTGTGAAAACAGAACAGCTATCCAAATTCTGATTGGAATTCTGATTGACTGAAAGTTTTGATCGGAATTCCAACTGGCTGTTTTGTGGATGTGATTTGCTGTTATGGATGTTGCCATTTTAAAAATTGCTTCAGTTAACACAAGCTGGAATGACCATTTGTCGACGCACCCCCCTCCAAAGAAGACGAGGACACAATATATGGGTTTGAACGGCCGCACTCTTTATTAATTATCCCAAAAAAGGGGGAAGAGGTAACCCTCCCACTTCCCCCTTTAAACTGGGGTCCTTTCAATCCCTTATCCCTAACTGTTAACCTTCCCAACAGGAGGTTCCCCTATTGTGCCAGGCATTGCCCTGTTTGCCTGGTGCCCTCCTCTACCGTCTTCGGGTTAAGCCCTAGGGGAATCCTCCTGTGCCCTATCTTAACCAACTTTTCCAACTTACACCCTACCCCTACTACCGGTTTAACCGGGCGAGGGCGGGTTGTT
>QEPC01012438.1:4502629-4514953 GCA_003113815.1 Sphenodon punctatus
CCCCCCACCCCAGGGATCACCCTACCTCCCCACCCAAGGATCGCCTACCTTGTGCTCCGGGCGGCGGCAGCATTCCAGCGGCTTCAGCGCTGGCTGTGGCTGCCAGCTTCAGCACTACTAGGCCTTCCAGGGAAACCCGGAAGTTCACCGGAAGGCCTAGTTGCACTGAAGCCGGCAGCCACAGCCAGTGCTGAAGCTGCCACTGGACCACCGCTGCCGCCTGGAGCACAAGATAGGCGATCCCTGGGTGGGGAGGTAGGGTGATCCCTGGGGTGGGGGGTGGGTGTTAAACCACCCCCCACCCCAAGGATCAGGCTAGGCTAGTACTACCTGCTGGTGCGGGCTCCGGGTTGCCGGCGGCGGCCCAGAGCTCGCACTAGTAGGGAGTGGGACTTTAAAAAAAAATGTTTTAAATCCAGGCTGGGCAGGGTGGGTGGGGGGTGCCCCCCTTCCACCTCCACAGTCTGGGAGGGGCAGGGGGGAGGTTTTTGTGTTTTTTTCCATTGATTTCAATGGGGACAGTACAAATTCGGTAATCCGGTTTTTTTTAATCCGGTACCCGGTAAAACCGGTAACCGGTAATTGCCCTAATGTCCCACCCCTAGTATGTAGTATAATCCTGCCAAGAATAGAAAACCAAGGTGTGCCGTTCCAATAAAGTTTGTTCTGTTCCGTACCACATTGGAGTGGTGTTTTATGACGATCTCGGTCCCAGATCATTTATTAGTTTCAGACTGATCCTGAGTGTGTTGGCGGCTAGCCCTGGCTGTTACCTGACAAAGTGCTGAAGTCACAGCCCAGCCTCCACTCACCAGGATCATGCGGGGCAAAGAGGGCCACAGCAGGTTAGAACATATTAGGGATGGCAATTTGGGGGTTGGATTAATCTGTAACTAACTGAAAAGGGCTGTTATGGATTAATCCATACCAATCCATAACAGAGGTCCAAAAAATTACAGATCCGCTGTTACAGATCCAACTTCCCACGCACACCCCTCCCCAGGGCCCTGGTATAGTACCGACCTCAGGGTGAGCTTGATTGCAGGTCCCATGGGCTGCAGCTTGATTGAAGGTCCCGGGGAGGCTCCTTCTCTGTGGAAGAGTCCCCCCAGAAGATACTCTCATTGTAGCGCACTGTGGAGTCTTTTTGCAAAATGGTGCCAGCAGTGTTGGCACCATTTTGGAAAAGGGTAGCTATTCTGCGCATGCGCACTGGGGCATTCACACATGTACAGAACAGCTTCCCTCTTGCAAAATGGTGCTGACACTGCCAGTACCATTTTGTGAAAGGGCTCTACATGCACAGAATGACCCCAGTGGCCATTTTGCACATGTACGCTGTGGAGCTAGGACCTCCACTGTGCGCTGTGATGAAAGAGCCTGCCAGGGGGGACTCCTCTAGGGGTGTGCAAACACCAAGCGGTTCGATGTTCAGCCCGTTTGGTGCTCGGCTGAACCCGAAACCATTCCGTTCAATCCATTCGGAGTGAACTGGTTCGGGGTGGTGTCAGGGCTCCAGCCCCGGGTCTGGCAGCAGACGGGTCTGGCAGCAGGTCCACTGGCGGCAGTGCTCCGGAGAGCTTCAGGCCACTACTAGGCCTTCCAGGTCAAACTGGAAGACCTAATAGCGTCCTGAAGCCCTCCAGAGTGCCTCCACCACTGGACCCGCGGCTGCTACTGTGGCTGCTGCTGGATCCAGGGCCAGAGCCTGACCTATATGGGGGTGCCGAGGCTCTGGCCCCGGGTCTGGCGGTGGCCGCGGCAGAGGCCATGGGTCCAGCAGGACAGCGTTCCGGAGCACTTCAGGCCACTACTAGGTCTTCCAGTTTGACCCGGAAGGCCTATTAGTGGCCTGAAGCACTCCGGAGCACCGCCAGCGGTGGACTCGCTGCTGGACCCGCCTGCTGCCAGACCCAGGATCGGAGCCCCGGCACCACCAGGTAGGGCCACAGGTGATCCCCCCGGAGGGGGGGTTAAAAAAAAATCACAGGCTGGGCAGGGTGGGGGGGAGGTGCTCACCAGTACTCCTTCCACCCATGTAGCCTGGAAGGGGGAGGGAAAACCAGGCTCCCCCCCACCCAAACCGAGTTCAGAACCCGAACCCGGTTCGGTCAGTTTGGTCGGGGGTCGGTTCGGATTCGGGGTGTTCACGAACGGGCCGAACACCCCAAATTCGGGCCAAATCCCAGACTTCCGAACCGTGTTCACACATCCCTAGACTCCTCCACACAGGAGGAGGCCCCTCAGGACATTCAATCAAACTGCAGCCCACCATACCGGCAATCAAGCTCACCTTGAGGCTCCTCCAGGCCCCCAGGGGTGGGGTGTGTGGAAAAGATGAGTCCTGAGGCTAGGGGTAACCAGTTTTATTTATTTTATTTATTTATTTATTATGGGTCCGAACCATACCATACTCATAATTAAATCGGGGGGGGGACATACCCGTAACAACCTGTACCCCAAATTTGGTGCAGGTTACCATCCCTAGAACATACATTCTGACCCACTGTGACGCATCCTGGTTCAGGGCCACCATGGCGGCCGTCATTAGCCACCATGGCAGTCTGTCATGCTGGGGGTGGGGCACTGGGTTCAGCATGGGGGAGGCCATGACAGCAGTGCAGCGGCGACCCGGGCATGGTCGGGTCTGTGCCATGCCACTGTCACTTCTGGGTTTTCCTCTTTTCTTTACTTGTATGGTTCCATACCTTACACCATAGTTCTCAAACTGGGAGGCAGACCACTTAGAGGACTTACTCAGGCCAAAAATTCTTGCCCAAGCTCAACTGCATCAGGACTGACTCAAATCCAGGCTCAATGCTGCTGGGCTCTTCTGAACCTAGATCTAATGTGTCTGTTGGTGGTCATGCCACTATGGAGCACTATGATCTCACGGCACTCAATGGACCTCTCACTGGCAGTGCATCCAACTTTGTCCAAACCCAATGAGACCAGGTGAGTCATGTTGGGTTTGGACTTGATCACAGACAGTTACGGCCACCAAGGCCGGAGTTGGAGAGTATCCTAGAGGGCTTCAAGAATTACCATACCCCTAACTGCACTCTGACTGAGCTAGGGAGAATTCTCAAAATGGCAGATTAACAACAGGGAGAGAGAGAGAGAATAAAAGAATAAGGAGAAAGATGGGGGCAAGGGCAGGGTGGTGAAGAGGAAAGGAGTTGTATGTATGTGTGTGTTATGTACCACAGACAAGAAGAAGAGAGATGTGGTCTGAAATGTTTGAGAATTATAGCTTTTGAAAATCATAATCCTTATGTATTTATCCTGGTTTACCCTAGGGACTAAGCAGACACTGCTCTTCCCATTTTACAGAAGGTGGAACTGAGGCCCAGGGATGCTAAATTATGCCCCTGATTCAAGAACCTGTTTAGCCACAAGTTTGCACCTGAGCAACTGGATCATCCTTCTCACCACACGGAATCATAGTGGGAGGGGAAATCCATTCCAATATATATATTAAAATTAACTGTATTTTATATTATTGAGCAAGCCGGGAATGAAATTTTGGGTGCAGGAACCATACAGAGCAGGTCCTTCAAAGTAGAACTCTCTTTATTGTTTCAAAATGCAGGAGTACAAAATAGGCACTTGTTACAGGATGAGCAGGGATACAAGGGTTCGCACATGGCAGAGCTCTCCTCAGTTGCTATTTCATGAAAATGGCTTCTGCCCACTTCAGAACCCCAACTGGCTTTGAGCATGAAGTTTGTCATCTCTGAGAGATCCATTGGAGTTCAGTAGGGAATGTACCGTTCCTGCATATCCAGACAGAGAGAGTCTGATTCAGTGTAGAATGTACCATCAATGTGCTATCTCTAAACTTGTGCTCATTCTGTCCAGACTAGGCCATCTCCCATTCCCCATGGTGATGTAGGATAAGCGTAGCTATGTATCCATCTGTCTGCAGGTTCTCTTCCTTGCCATAATTCCAACAGCAAATGACTGATGTACTGGAAGTTTTCAGAGGCCTGACCAGACTGGCTCACGCTGTCTGTGAAGTTAATAGAAAGTTCCTTTCCCCAAAGGAAACAGTCTTCAGACAGTGCATTAATAAACATCCCAACGGGGAGCCGAAAGACAATGCATCCCAGCCCCTGTACCCCTTTTTGTAAAATCCCAGAGATTGAGATTCATGTATGAAGCAGACAAGAGTGCAGACGACCCCCATTACACTCGTGAGCTGCAGAGGGAGCAGGATTTGTAGGCTGTTGACGCAGACATCCTGTGCAGGCGATGGAGGCTTTTCTCCCAAGGAGCAGAAGCCTCCATCAGACACTTTCACTAACAGATTTATTATTGCTGTTGGGAAAGAGGAACCCATGTGGAGCCTGTGTGCTGAGCCCAAGAAAAGAAACTGGCTGTTAGGAGTCAGACGGGAATTTTCTGAAAGGTGGGGATGGGAAGGCATTCAAAGACAAATAAACAGAAAACATTTTCCCGGAGTCCTATTCCTCAGCTGTGCTCCAGCCCTCTTCAAACCTCACATAAGATGAGAAGTGCCAGGCCAGAGACCAAAAGCGTCAGATGAGATATCCAGTGCCAGGCACTTTTGGGGAAGGTGCTCCTAGAAAGTCTGAGCAAAGGAGAGATTGATTTTCATTCCCTGAGGCTGTCATTTTCCAGTCAGACACCACAAGATGGCAACTCCCAGGACCTGAAAGATAATGGGTTTAAAAAAGAGAAAGGCAGAAATGAGTTAAATATTAGGAAACGTTTCCTAACTGAAAGAATAGCTGAGCAATGGAATATGTTGCCCAGGAAGATCATGGGGGCCCCATCATAAACAGACTGGATAATTATGTCAGGGATGGTTTAGGTATAATTACTCCTGACTCTTTATGTGGTGGTGGGTCAGAGCGGGGGAGGCTGGGAGATATTTGACATACTTTCCAGACTTAGGATTTTAGGAAACTCCATAATCAACAATTATGGGATAACCTGCCTGGATGGAAAATTTCTTCCTAATCCCAAGTATTTAATTGTTGGTTTCTACCTGGACGAAAGGGGATTTATATCCTTAATATATTTTCTTCCTTTTCTATATATGTTATTATTATTTATTATTATTCATTCCATCTGTAATAACAATGAACTTGATTTTTAAAATTACTTTCCAAGTGCTGAATGGAAACAAATCCTCAAAAGCAAACCAAAACCAAAATAAGTCAAAGGGCAAAAAGTTAGCAGCACTGTGCAAAGATGCCAAGGTGACAACACAAATGCTAACAAGTCCAATCTACCAGTCTGTCACTCAAACCATGCTCCGCCAAGCACAGACCAAACAAAAGGGCAGGCGTTGCCATTTTTTGGCAGCATGAGCACTGCAAAGTATATGATCTGCGACAGATGTTGCTATCTATTGCATGAAATGCCCATCTCCACCCACTTCCCTCATGGGGGGGAGGGTGGATTTTCCACTGCTCCCTCAGAGACAAAGGGGGAAGCAAGTACTTGGCCATGGTGGCGGGGAAAGGACCATCGGGTGGCAGGAAGGTTTTGAATTCTGACCGCTGGCCAGACTCCCATGTTTTCAATGGGAAGGGAGCTCCCATGATAAGGGAGATCTCTGAGAACCTATAAAGCCCCTTTCCCTCCCTGGGTACCAGGGCAGTGGGGGCTTGAAGAGGAGCAGATACTTAGGAGTGAGCACCCACTCTTTTTAGCACTGTGGGCTATGCTGGTTGCCGTCTGTTATGCGGCTGGAAGGCATTTTCCCCACTTCCTTTGACTGGCTTTGTAGCTGTGGAGGCAGGGGGACAGCTTTCCCCATCATGCCCTTTCCCCTCATGTTATTCCTGTTTGAGCAACTGAGGGTGCGCTTAAGCCCTGCATTGGAATTGTTTCTGTGCAATTAGGCAAATGTGGGTCCCAGAGCAGTAACAAAAACATGGTGAAAGGCATATATTCTTATGAGATGAGGAATGGGCCCAGTCATTGAGGGTTGGGCAGTTCCCCGAGGGGTGATGGGTAGTCCTGGGTAGACTGCGTGATCCACAGGTAGCATCAGAACCATCACAACTCCCTCTGGCCCCTGTTAGCATGGCCCCGTGGTCCCTGCATTTCTCCCATTACTGCCAATAGGGAAAACACAATGAACCTGGGTCCCTGGGGCCTTTTAGAGTGTCGGTGCACCACCCGTCAGGACTGAAGTCTCTTGGGGGAAGGTGGTGGACTTTCCCAACTTTCATATCCCTCCTGAAAACCTACCTCTTCTGTCAGGCTTTTCCTGAATCATCATGAGTGAAACTGCGTCCTCCTCCCTCCCTCCGAATCTATTCAATGTAACTAAGTTAAACATGTGCACCTGCATCTTCTCAAACTCATGAATGTATCCTTGTCTCTCCGTCCTGATGTTCATCTCTCCCTCGTCTCCCCCTTCCTTGTTTTTTAGATTGTAAGCCCTTTGGGGTAGGGACCTTTCTGTAGCTACTGACTGTACAGTGCCAGGTACATCGCTGGTGTAATAATAATAATAATAATAATAATAATAATAATAATAAATAATAGATATTTGTATATCTGCTTATTCAGGTATTCTGTTTTTGTTACTTTGGGTGTCTTTAGATAGACTTGAGGGTGGCCACCCCTGGGCCTGCTCCAGGAGTGCACCCCTGCTTCTGCCCAGATCCAGCCCCACCTGGGCCAGGTTTATACGGATCCAGCAGCTATCATGGCCTGCAGTCGCCCCACACATCAGCCCCCTCCCCCACACCATAGAGCTGTGGGCAGATTGCCCACCACTCTAGACTGCCGACCACAGCTCTATGGCATTGCCTGGGGTAAGTAACCCCATCTGGAAGCGGAGCTGCAGTGGCCGTCCACTGAGTAGACAGACCACAGTCCTACCTTCAGTTTGTGCCCCAGGTTTGGGCAGCCCCCTCCACTGATGGTGCTCCACGATGTTCCAGAGCACCGCTAATGGGGCTGGCGCAGAGCAGAAGGTGCCTCCTCCGCTTCTGCACTGTCTGCATATCTGGCGGCCCACCTTTACACTAGGGCTGAAACTTGGTATTCGGCTTTACTCAGTTTCAGTCAAGCATTGTGGGATTCAACTCAGTTTTACCGAGTACCGAGAACCTGAGAAATGGACACGGCATTCAGTACTTGGCAATGTCTCAATCAAGTAATGCTTACCTGACGCTTACCTTCTACAACCCACAAAGAGAAGGGAAATGGAGGTTCTGCTTTTATACTGTGTATGGGGGAAGGGTAGAGGAAGGGTTGGATGTGCTGTCTCATACTGTGATTGGCTCAGATGTGGTAAACAATTAACCGACAATGCCGCAATAGCACTGGCTTACCGAGTGCTGTGAAGGTATTCAGTGTTATTCCGTTTTAGCTGAGCATTGCGGTATTCAGCTCAGTTTTACTGACTACCAAGAACCCAAGAAATGGACACAATATTCAGTACTTGGTAATGTTTCAACTGAGTAATGCTTACCTGATGCTTACCTCGTACAACCCACAAAGAGAAGGGAAATTGACATTCTGCTTTTATACTGTGCTGGGGGAGGGGTAGAGGATGGGTGGATGTGCTGTCTCGCATTGTGGTTGGCTCAGATATGGAAAACAATCAACAGCCAATACTGTGGTAGGGCAGCATACCAAGCACCGTGTACTGAATATTCATTACATTACTGAGAAACTGCCAGAAACTCAAGCCTGATCCTTGACTACTCAGAAAAATTGAAGAATAAATACTGTTCTACTAGTTCCTGCCCTACTTTACACAGACGAAGTGCCTGTATGTGAGGCAGAGCAGAGCTGTGGGTGCCATCCATATAAAAACACCCATTGATTGTTTAATAGTTTTGTTTATTTCTGTTGTTTCATTTCTGATGCTGTGCTCAGTTCATAAATATTCTAAACTTGGCTAATAGTGATGTGTAGATCTTTCCATTATCTGATTGGGTAACAATTCATACCCCCTTCCCCCCAACTTCTCTGCATCCCAGGGGCACAACATTAGGGGCAGTGGCAGCACTGGAGAGGCAGCATTCTTCCATGGAGGTGGAAGAGGGTAGAGGCAGGATAGGTGGCAACAGGAGGAGCAGGGGGTGGCAATAGGGCCTGAGGCCTGAAGCCAGCCACCCAAAGCATGTGCAGGCCCCAGAAGCAAACTAGAAATGTGCCTAACACACCAGCTACTTCAGTGCTCCCCAGCTCACATAAGCTGGGGGAGGGGGGAGAGGAAGGGGGAACGAAGAACTGAAATGGGTACCTAGGTGGGTACTATTTGGGAACTCCATGGTACCTGATCTGACACAGATGGATTGGGTGGGAATTTCTGGTTTTTTGACAGTACCCATTTCAGCTCCAGTATTCTGTGGGTCGTTAGTGGCTAAACTGTGTTACATGATGTCAACTACTGGAGTCAGTGAACTACAAAGGATGATATGTGGTAATGACAAGATAACAAATGCACAAAAGCCACAATCTATAAACCACACACTCTAGAGTAGTCCCATGGACTCCCACAATGCCTGGAGTATTGTGCTGGGCTTGGGAGAGCACAGTTCAGAGCAAAGGTCTGCTTTCCAGTACAGGAAAGCAACTAGGATAGTAAAGGGGCTAGAATTCAAGTCATATGAGGAAAGACTGAAGAAACTAGAGAAAAGAAGACAAAAGGAGGAACAGGATAACTTTCAAATAGCTGAACGAAAAGGTGAGAACTGTCACAGAAGATAGAACAAGAGGGAATGGGTTTAAATTACAGCAAGGATGACCGTAGTTCAACATTTGGGAACACTTTCTAACTGTGAGAACAACTGAGCAATGGAGTGGGGTAAGTTGTGGACCTTTCTTCCTTTAATATTTTCAAAAAGCATCAAGACAAACCCTGTCTGTGATGCTGTTAATACAGGGCATCTGCCTTGTAGCAGGGTGTTTGAATAGATAACCCTGTTGAGATCCTTTCTAACCATACACATTCTATGATTCTTTGATTATAAGCTTGGCCATGGAGCAGTTTTGCTTAACCTTCAGCTCCTATGGCATCTCCAAATGGACAGAGCTTTCAAGGGTCTAGCCGTAGATTGTGCTGCCAATGGCCACTGCCTGAGATAAGAAAAACAAATGTTCATCTAAGGAAAGTTAGGAGTTGTATAGATTGGTGTGTGAGTAAGATGCAGGGGTCAGGCACTGAATATTGGATTCTTCATTGTTCCAGTATTTTGTCTGTATATATTCCTCTGTTTGTGATAATCTCTGCTCATACAGCCTCCTCCCTGGCAGCCACATTGAGCCCAGATGTCTCCTTTAAAGGGAAAGTGAAATTTTTTGTTTAAAATAATAGTATTTCAAACCCTGTCCAAGATCCCTAGTAATTAATCAGAGCTATGCGCAGGCTTCAAACTCACTAGTACAACTGAAAACAAAATACTGGAAGATCGGCTTCTCCTACTTTCACCTGCCAAGCCCTGAGGTAAGGAGCTAGCGTTTCCCCTGTCAGAGTTGATTTTTGCCACCATAAGAAATGACGGGTGGGTCAAGTGCTGAGTTCCCAACTCAGGCAAAACTCCCATTAGAGGGGGTGAAGACTGAGTAAGGCCTGTACAGCTAAGGCTGCTGGTCTTTTGTATACTCTTTTCATAGGACAGGGTCACCGGGCTTGCATCGAGAGATGGGTGGATTTGCTGACGGCCAGTGCTGGATCCAAGGAAGCTGGAGCCCCACACAAAATGATGGTGTGAGCCTCCTCCTAGCATAGAAATGTTTGATGGAAACACAATACACACTGACTCACTCATTAGAAAAAGGAAAAAGGAAGCGTAATATTTGATGTTCAGTTAAACACAGCATCCCCTTTGGGTCTGTACGTTGCACATATGTTATTTCTAGGGCTACAAATTTGTCATGGAAATTTTCTTAAAAATCATGAGTTAGTCATGGCAGGAATGAGAAAAGGTCACGGAAAACTCATGGGTAATTTTTTTAAAACTTTTATTCAATATTGTATTTTGTAACCCCTCCCACCCCCTTAGATTGTAAACCCAGGGATTAGATTGTAACACACACACACACCCCAGCACAGAATAGAAGAAGGAGGAAAGCACACCCCACCCGTTAGATTGTAAACCCAGGGATTGTAAAGCCCTTTGAAAGCCCAAGAAGAGGATAAAGGCAGAGGAAATGCTGCCGTCTCCTCCTGGGCGCCTCTTGAAGCTCTGACAACGGTAACATTCTCTGCCTCTGATCCCGCTGCCACACCATGCCATGCCGCCACTTGGCCATGCCCAAAGCTCTGCCCTTCACAAGAAGCAACACTGAGGAGGGGTTTGGAGCTCCAGGGAGAGGCCGTGGCTTTACCCAGTGGCGCCCAGCATGCTATTCTTGCCGGCTTCTTGCCATGATGCCGCGTTTCCACAGCCAGGGAGGGGTTTGGAGCTCCAGGGAGACACCGAGGATATTCTTAGCACCACTGAGCATGTTCTTCAAGTTCTCACCAGCTTCTTGTCAACTCGGCTCTTCAGTTTGGGGGAAATTCTTTGAAAAACTTGGAGAAATCATGGAAGTCATGGGAAGATCTCAAAAGTCATGGAGGGACACAAAATTCACTAAAAACGTGACTTCTATCATGACCGTGACAAATTCTTAGCCCTAGTTATTTCTAACTTACCCACAGGCCCGCATGTGTTAGGGTCCTCTCCTGAATTGCTACCATCCAGCAGTATGCTGGGTCAGTCTGAGACTAAGGTGCAGGTTTGCTGGCAGAAACTCGCAAAGATGCAGAGCTCGATTTCCTGCTCTGCATTCCTATGCATTTCTGCTGGCAAAGCCGCAAGGGGGGGGGGCTTTCAGACCGGCCGATCCCTGCACATATTCGAGCTGCGCATTTCCCCCCGCAGCCCGAATATGTGCACGGGGGGGGGGGGGCATGTCTAAAAGTGGTCTGACGCTCTGGTGGCCTGTATTTTACACCAGTGCTTCTCACACATATATTGCCATGTATTGATTACTCCATGTATTGATGGCCTGTTAAGGGATGCCCAATGTGTGGTGCCCAGTGCTTCTGCTCTTGCCAGGATCAGATCCTGCTTGGAGCACAATTTTAACACACATGTGAAAATGAGATCTGGAGAAATAAGCAAATGCTCTCAACTGGTCATGGCAAGATATGAGGAAGCCTCCCTCCATGAAGGCAGATTGACAGATGAGGGAGTCTCTACATAGGGTTGTTGTGAATCCTCCACTAGCATGAAAGCATCTGAAGCTTGGCAAGAAGCCTCCTGAAATGTAAGTAAAGGCAACTGGGTGAGAGCAAAACCATGCTAACTGCAACCATCTGTGCCATGCCAGACCCTGTGCTGACCTGCTTAACCAGCTACCTTCTGTTGGTTGAGAGGAGCAAGCGGAACCATCCATTAATGGCAAAAATCCTGTTTGTCAAGGTACAAAACCTTCCATGCATGGAGACTCCCTTGCTTCAGCGTAGGGCACAAAACCATGTAACTCTGGCCCTGCGCCCAACACAGAGGAAAAATCCAGTCCAGATATCATGGTTTGTGTTCCTCCCCTGCTCTGCATTGGCATGGAGAAGTAACATCCTCTTCATGCACCTTCCCCCAATACCTCTTCTTCCTAGCTTTCACATAGACTTGATCTATATAATATATCGTGATTTCAGCAAAGCATTTGACAAAGCTTCACACAAGATTCTCATTGACAAGCTTGCAAAGTGTGGGCTAGAAGACACAACAAGAAGATGGATTCATGGCTAGTTGAAGAAACATACTCAAAGAGTGATCATCATCAAACTGGAGAGAGGTATCAAGTCCTGCATTGCTCTGTCCTGGGTGGGTCCCTCCAGTGCTACTCAATATCTTTATTAATGAATGACCTGGATGAAGGAGTGGAGGGAATACTTATCAAATTTGCAGATACAAAACTGAGAGGGATAGCTAACACCTTAGAAGTTAGAATTAGAATTCAATAGAAATCTTGACAGGTTGAAACCAGGGGCGGCTGGTGGATTTTTAGTTTGGAGGGGCAGTAAGGCCGTCTGGTCTGCCGGCGGCTTTGCCACCGGCAGGCTGGCGAGCTGGTGGGCGGAGCCAGGGCAACTGTAGGTGGAGCCAGGGCATAACCCAGCAGCAAGGAGTTTCCAGGGTTAACATTGAATGGAAGAAAACACAGTCTACTTGCACATCAAGCTTAAAATAAATAATGTATAAACCCCAAACACAGGGAAACACAGAAAACACTGGCAAAACACTGGCACAACACAGCAGCAAGGAGTTCCCAGGGTTAACATCGGATGGAAGAAAACACAGTCTACATGCACATCAAGCTTAAAATAAATAA